>JAWLRI010000130.1:74000-102428 GCA_034781795.1 Crypturellus tataupa | reverse complement strand
CTCCACATCCCTCTTGTACTGTGGGGCCCAGAACTGGACACAGTGCTCCAGATGTGGCCTCATCAGGGCTGAGTAGAAGGAGTTTCTGTTGTTTGCTCTCTAAAGCATTTTTATGTGCTAAAACAGGTCAGCTCTGTTTGTTTAGCCAGTGTTTGTTTGGGAAAGCTGTAGAAGAGGCAAACCTACTTGCTATATCTAATTTTACAATTTCAGTATGAGTAAACCTATCTTAGCTTTTAAATGTGTGCCATAAATTACACTATGTGATACTTGATGTTAAAGTTCATCGGCAAGAAGATTTATTAAGAAAACAGGTGCTGGTGACATTTCAGTATGAGAGTATTTCTTTCATTGTTAAGGAAGATTAGTAATTTATGGCATTTACTACCAAAAGGCAGATCAATATGGATATAAATGTGTTCTGAGCATCAGATTTTATATTATGCACATGATAATTGACTACTTTGTCATAAATTCAATCCTTCATCCTGGTATCTGATTGTAGCAGAAGGAGCAGTAAAATACATGTTATTTATCATGAGAGACTGGTTTGAGGCAAGAGACCTATTTAACCCATTTTGTACTGTTAGTGTCAGCCTTTGCTTTTTCCAGTGGGGCAATGATATAGACTGTTCACATCCTGTATATTCTGCTGTATTAGTGAACATAGAAATGCTACTGGCAAATGAGCTTTTTGTTTGTTTTTTGTTTTTATGCCAACAGCAGTGACCTGCCACAGTGATAGGCAGGCTTGGGAGTGGGAATCAGGGAAGCTCCAGGGAAGCATACACATCTCTATAATTATTATTAAAAATGTGATTCAAGAACTGCCTTTTTCCATCCATCCTTGTGGTGTGTGTTACTGACCAGTATCTGCCACAGCTTCAAGTAATACAGAGGCAGGGAAGAACAGAGCAGTAGATATTGCACGTCAACAGAAAGGAAGGAACAATTCCCAACCAGTTAGGAACAATCCCACAAAGTTTATTTTTCCTTCCTTGATCTTTTACTCTTCTCTCAAGAATGATGACATTTGTTCAGAGGTATCTGATTCTGACTTGATCAGAAAATTTCTTATGAGTACAATGCAGATAAAAGAGCTGCAGTTTAATTTTTTTCTATAAACATTTGGAATCTCCCAAGAGACTGATTTGCAATTATTGTAGCCATAAGTGAACGCTACACTATTCCTAAACACTCATCTTTGAAGAATGTAAATAACTTAGAGCTTTACAATTCATGCCAAATGCAAAAACGGATGAACAGTGCTGAGGCATGGAGTCCCTCGTATACACAGATAAGGATGCAGGGTAACGTGCCATGGTTTAGTATCTGCTCAACTAGGGACAGGTGTCCCCAAGGGCTAAGCATCACTGTCTGAACACAAAGTGAAGGGCTGTTCATACCTGTGCAGATTTTCTAAGAGTACAACTATGGATAACAGGCAGCAAAGCCAAATATGCTTGAAGAGCCTAAGGGAAAAAACAGTATTATGATACCAGTCCATATGCAAGACTGCTGCCTAAATATTCAGCAACTGTCAAGGACCTTGCTGGTCGTGATAGTTTTGTCTTGTCTTGCTTTGTCTGCCAGGAACAGAGCCTGGGACTCTATCTAGTTCATGCAGAAGTCCTTAGAAGTGATGATGTCATCATTTCCTCTGCCAACTGGGCTCTCATTTAACTGTGCTACCTTTGTCCTGGAGAAACCTCCACAAAACAATAACTGCTTTGATTACAATTTTGTTTTCTAAAAATAGATTTTGATAAGATGAAGAAGAAAAAAAATATCTCAGAATCTACAGACCATCATCTTCCCTGTCTCAGAGAGAAGAACAAGAAAATATGACATCTCTCTTTCCGTCTTTCCGTTTGGGAAATCTGTCCAGATATCTCACTGAGGGGTTATCTCTGCTTTCAAGGCAGCTTGATAACTTAATGTTTTACTGGGTTTGGGAGGAGAGGAATCCAACACCTTAGGAAGATCTCAAGTCCTGTTCAAGTCACTGGATTGGACTAGATGATCTCCAGAGGTCCATTCGAAACTCGACCCTTCTGTTATTGTATGGAAACTCTGCTTTTCAGGACAAAGCGTGGAAAGGGCAGGGCAAGACAGAGTAGAGATGAAGGAGGAAGGGATGGTGGAGCAGAGCACCGTGGTGAGCATGGGAGTGGCTGAGGGGGTGGCTCAGAACAGTTTATGTTACTATTTATTGACGAGAGAAGGGAGATTTTCTCTGTCTAAGCCAGGTGCTGTAGGTTTCTCCTACTCTAATATTGAGTTTGAGACACCTTCTCTGCATGTGGATAATAAACAGTGATGAGATGTATTGCTGGACGTTCAGTTTATGAAACAAAATAGATTCCAACACTTCATTGCCAGCAGATGAAAGATTGTCAGTCTTAAATCTAGCAGTCTTAAAATTCAACAATTAAAGAAAAGAAAATGCTAGAGATAAATTACAGTGTACCTAAGCTCTAAGAGTTGGATTAGCTTACTTTTATTTTTAAATAAAGTATTTGTGGCTAAAAGGATCATAATGGATCTGATGAAAGAGAATTTCTAGAAGAAATACTGCTGATGCTCAATTTAGGTTTGCCTGCGATAATGAATTGGATTAGTAATTGTTTTCTGTTTCTGAACACACAGGAGATTTAGACCACCATTGCAGTTCTTATGAAATCTATTTCTTTCCACTTATTCATTAGTAAATACTAGCTCACGAATGCTGATAAATAGCTCCCCTCTCAGTCATCTGATTTGCTGCTTGCAAACGGTAGTTTACATTGTTGAGACCCAGCAATTCCAACAATGTTATCACCCGAGTGCAAGCAGCCTGTGAATTTTTAGGGGCTGCCTCAGACAGGCCGGCATGTATGGAAGTCTGTTCTTATTCCCTGCTAATAAATGCTTCATCTTTGCCTGTAATTGTGGCAGAATGGAAATGGTGCTTAGGAGCTTAGCTGTGAGACTGCAGCAAATGGCTGCAACCTATGTTTAATGTACTGACACTAATGAATTCTGAGAATTAATTTTCAGCTAAGAAAGCATGATGGAAGATACTGGAATTTCAAATTAGGTGTTGGATTGACTTTCCTCAAGACCAACATGTAAAATGTTTGTTTCATTTTCATTCTTGACTTGCTTAGACTTTACATTTTATATACAAAAAATAACAGACCAGATATGGCCATTATTTTCATCATATGTCATATAAAACCCATCAATTTTTTCAATTTGTTCAGTGTAAGACATTCTCACAATTAAGACTTTTTGTTCCCACGTATTTTTCATTGACCAAACAATTTGGTTTCATTTGGCAGTCTGATAACTTCCTTTTTTCACTTATACGTAAGTGGCGGTCCAAGAATTGTTGTTTTCCAGGTAATATTAGCTAAGAACAGCAGTATGCATTCAAAGTGCCAGTAAGAGCAGCACAGTTAAGTTGAAGTGGCTGGGTACAGAAGCAGAGTATTCCTTTGAATGCTTGTCTACATAGAGAAGAAATGGAATATGTACCAAAAGGAGAAACATAAGGAGAAACATGTGGTCCTACCTGCAGTGAGCCTCAGCAACCAAACCAGTGTTGAATGTGTAAGTGTGCACTGAGCCCAGAGGTAGCTGGTCAAGTGCTGTGACTAAACTGGGTGCTGGTGACTGGTCTTGGGACATAACAAGGAGTAATTTCTTTGATTGGCTTGGTCAACACTTCTACTCTGTTTCAGGGCAAAAAAAAGAGTGTGTCAATCTATATATACTTTCATTCCCTGTGACCTGAGTTAACTTTCTGCTGCTGCGTTCATCATGTGCTAGGAACTTGCTGTTTAATTGGATGAATTGAACAAACTTCAGGGGACATTTGCATTCCTCTGTCAGTCCCTTCCCTGAAATACCTTATTGTCCAAGAAAGAAGATTGCATGTGGATAAAATGATATATGAACTTCTTCTGGAGTTGTAAAGCTGAGGAGTAGCACACATGGGAAGTGAATATACAGGGAGGCATTGGCAACAGAAGGACATCTTAGGCAGCCTTCTCCCTGGCAGAACTTACCAGTGCCCATTAAAATACATGACAATTCTAAACAGGTTGCATGTCAGCATGCAATGGATAAACCAGAAGAATGTTTTCCCTTCTTGTCAGACTTTCTCAATGATTTCAGGATCCTGGACATCTGTGTGTTTCACCTATGCAACATATATGTGTATAAATATATTTGTTGCAAGCACCTGAGAGGTGAATGCAGGGAGAATGGGACCAAATTCTTTTCCGTGGTGGTTGGTGACAGGACAAGGAGTAATGGTACAAATTGAAACACAGGAAGTTCTACCTCCATTTGAAGAAGAACTTCTTTCCTGTGAGGGTGACAGAGCCCTGGAACAGGCTGCCCAGAGAGGTTGTGTCCTTCTCTGGAGATCTTCCAAACCCACCTAGATGCCACCCTGTGCCATGTGCTCTAGGTGTCCTTGCTGAAGCAGGGGGGTTGGACTAGGTTATCTCTAGAGGTCCCTTCCAACCTCAACCCTTCTGTGATTCTGGATCTTGTCAGCAGAGCATCATTGTAGGTCCACTGGTTGTCCAAATTTGTTTCAATATCTTTGCACCACAAGGCAAAAGCCTGTCATGTTCTTAGCACTTTAAGTAAACACTGGCTATTCTGTGTGGAATTGAGTAATCTAGAGATTCCATCCAAAACCTAGTGATTTTATTATCTAAAAAGTAGCTGTAATGACATATCTTCACTTCTCAGATGTATTCAAGTGTAACAGGAATAGTTACACATTAACAATATAGCATGCATAATACTGTATGTGATTTGTAATTACTGTAAAAGAGGTAAAAAAAATCCCCGAGTTAGGATCTTTTCAGAAGGAAGTCTCCACTTAAGACACTTGCTCTCAATCCATGTTTCTGTATACACCACAGAATATTTTTTTTTCCTTTTCAGATTAATGGTATCTCTCCTTTCACATGCTTCTTGCCTTTTTTTTTTAGGAAACATAAATAGAGTGAGGATTGGCATGTACCATAGTGTACATGTGGGTGTATTGACTTTTAGAAAACATGGGTAACAAAAGAAAAAGGCGGGAGGTCAGAATCTGTGAAAGCCTGATGATGGATTTCTTTCCATGGGAGGGCAGGGGTGGTATTTATGGCCTTGTGCTCACAGGAATGGAGATAATGCAGGTTCTGCTGGTTTAGTTTTTCTGTCAGGAGGCAACAGTTCTAGCTGATAGCAAAAATATCTATAATAGATATAAAACCTACAGCATGTTTTGCTCTCCTTTCTGGGTGTGATGTAGCAGAAAGAAGCTGGGAAAATGATCTTTAAGAATCTAACATATTAAAGTTAAGTCCAAAGACATTGCAGGATCATTTTAAGAACAGTTTAGCCTTCAGTGACATATTTAAGGTGAGCCTGAGCTTTAATTGCTGCTAATGTGTTCGATAATTTTGGAAATCCGTGTGTGTGATACTTTAGAGATAATTTAAAGTTTGTAAAATCTTAATTGCTATTGATACTGTCAGCATTACTGTAAAAGACATTGAAGTTTTACTGAACTTTGGGGTAAAAAGATCTTTATTTGTGATTTATGTTCCATGTTAAGGAAGAATTTTACTTACATATATATGTACAATAACTGTGTCACTTAATATTAGTAAATATGAAATGTAATTGTGAAGTATGTTGTTATGAATGCTTCTCATTCTCGTATAAACTTATCTTGAGGTGCAAAAGGGAGATATGTATTGAATTGCATCTTTCCTTTTTCACATTCTCAAATAATTTTAGTTTTTCTTTTGTGTAAGATAAAATAAGTTAAAATAAAGAGAAATTGGAGGACACTCTGAAGAGGGTTTATCCCATTAAATCACTTTTATGTTTGGAATGTATTATTTCTGATTTGTTGTACAGAAAATAATTATACTTTAATCTTGGTCTCCACAATTTTAAATCTTGATTTACAAATTGGCATGATGCTTTATTTTATCCTAATAAATATTACGTCTCTCTATATTACTGGATCACCCGTTCCTATCACAAACAGAACTTTGTTACCCTGACCAGCATTTAAATCCCTACTTACTATTTCTATTCTACTCTGAATTATGTGGTCTTGCAGATTTTTCTGTGATCCTTACATTGCTACTTATTGTTACAGTGTATAAGAACTGGCTGAAACATTCATATTAAAGCAATACAAAGCTGTTCCATGTTCTTCTGACTAGTGTTGCATCACAAATGTCACTTGTGTTTTTCATTAGGCAGTGTTCTTCAGTTCTTGTTCAAAAGGCTCATTGGAGAAACACTAGAAAAATAGACTGAGATACTGCTTGTTGGTCGCTGGATATGTTTAATGTATATTAAATGTACAGCAGTTAGAAGACGTCTTTTTTATAGTAAACTAGTTGGTGTTTTTAAAAAAGATTGAAATAAGTTTACTGGCTCAAATTCGTACACTTTATAGTAATATAGTTGTAGAGTGAATATGCTTAGTTAAGTACCCATGCTGGATTTATTACACTGTAACAGAAAAGTAATTATAGTTCCTTTGCGTGCTGAGGAACTCAAGTTTGTGGGAAAAGAAGCAACAAGAAACAACAACACAGTAAGCTAAGTCAAATCATTCTGTAATCAAATAACATCGTTTCTCTGAGACCACTCTTTCTCTGTCATAGGTGTCTTATTAAGGACTTTGAAAAGCGTCCTTCAGTCACTCACCTTTTGGAACATCCATTTATTAAACAAGTACATGGTAAAGATATGTCTCTGCAAAAACAGCTGGCTGAGCTCATCCAAGAACAGCAGCAGCTGGGCTCTGTAGCCAAAACAAGGTACTGTACACTGTATATTCTTCAACCTTCCCTTTCTACACTTACCCTGGAAGCTCAGTTTGTAATTTGGAATGTACAGATTTTTACTGCTTCATGTGCTTATACAGATGCATTGATTAGATACTACTAGTATCTAATAAATATGAAGTGGAGTATTAATATAAAGAGGCTATGCAATACTAAGAATAATTGTCTTGTCTGAAGTTTAATAAGAACTACCATTTCTTATGCAACCTAAAATGTAATTTTGAAACTGCGTAAAAAATTGTGGTTATTCAACAGTGTCAGAAGGTATTTTTCACTTTAGAGGCTGATTGTAAATATGTTTTATTTTGGTTGTTGTCCAGAGGGTGGCAGAATTTCACTGTTTTGAAAATAGAATTAAATGCAGTTGAACACACTGTCCGAAGCTCAGCAATCATTCTCTGATATGAAATCTTTCTAGTGCAAGATGAGTTCTGGCTCAAACACCTACTAGGGTTGATGAAGAAAATTAAATGTCGTGATTCCAAAGTCATAACATGTATATGCTTGTATGCTTTAAGACTCTAGCCTAAATGCTCAAAGTCCCCTGTAGAATACTAAAGTTAAATATAGGAATAACTGCGAGTGCAGTTTCAAGTTGAAGATGATTTCTCTGTTTTTTGGTGTGTGTATGTGTGTGTGCGCGCGTGTGCTTTCTTCATTAAATATATCCAAGTTACCCTGGAAGATTTTGCTGCATCTTGTCTTCTAAGCAGATCTCTCCCACGTTATGCCCCACAGATTGGGTTGCATACAGCTGTGGGTTGAATGGGGAGAAAGGTATCCGAGTTTTCCTAGCTGTTGACCATACAGAAAATCTACACAGAGTAAAATGATCCTTGTGCTAGGAGGAGCTCTGAACTGTATTCCTCTTCAGAGTTCTGTCTCCATAATGTTGGGTGAGCAGGACTCAAGACCAAGCCTGCGTTCCTTTCCTCAACACTTTCCATAACAAGTGGAGAGTGCAGTTAGGGAGGTGGCTCTCCTGAGCCTGTGCTAATGCAGGACTGGTGCAAGGGAAGGAATTTTGCTTCCCACTACCTCCAGTATGAATCAGTGCTTACCTAGTAGAGGCTGAACCTGTCTGTCCTGTCACCCCTTAACCTGTCGCACCTCGATGTTCTTCACCAGCCGTGGTGATTTGCAGGGTGGTACAATACCACTAGCAGCCTGCAGGTTTCAAGAAGACTCTGTTGTAATATCTCCCCTCCTTGGTTCTGTTATTGCCTGTGATTCTGCATGGCCAGCCAGCACCATGTTCCTTTTCTCAGTGCCTTATCTCACCTATCAGCCTCCATTCACTGCTCATTTTCTTTAACCATAAGGCTTTGTTCTCTTCCTAGACCCAATTGTTCTTCTACTTCTGGCCTTCCCCTAGCTTCTGTTCACAGGCTCCCTTTTCTTCAACAAGTCCTAATCCAGGTTCTTCTTTTTTTCAAATCATTTTTCTGTTCCTGGTGTTCCTTACTAGATGCATGTTTTTTATTTTTTTTATCACTACTGAGTTCAGCTTTTGATTTCAGCTGATATCTGAGTTACAGATTCATCAACTTGCCAGCCCAGGAGTGTGTAATTATAATTTTTACCAGAGGCATAGACTCATAATAGTAAAGACCTTGACTCTATAATATGGAGAAAGTACCCTGTAGGAAAAGTAGTATTAATAAAGAGAGCATAAAAAACTCCCTAATGTTTTTATTAAATAATTTTCAGTACAGAATTTGACATGCAGAACAACATGAATGGGTGATACTGTAAAGTATTGGCATTCATTTTTAGTGATCTTTAGAAGTCATTTGAATATATAGTCACCATTCTAAGTAAATTGGCCATTTAAAACTCATGCTGAGTAAAACCTTTATACCATACTTTTGAATATACGAGCATGCTCTTTTTCTGGGTATTGCTATTCACGACAGGTACAAGAAAAAGTGCATTAATCCCTTGCTGTTCAGAGTTATATGTTAACAGAAAAATGTGGATGCCATTTTTAGTATAGTATAGCAACACTGTAGATCAGTCATGATCTATGATTATGATATAGATAAGTAAAGGAACATCTCCCATTTACACTGCCATATGGTGTAGAAGTCCTATAGGTCAGACTGGGAAGCTCTAGAGTCAGGATAGCACTGTTAACAGCACTTGTGTTGTGAAGAAAGCCAGGAACTCATGAAGTGATCCCCAAGTGCTTTGCATTTGCATCTTCCAGTTCTCTACTGAGTCAGCCTTTGCGTGTTCTTTATAGGATACTCTAACTATTGTGAACCATCCTACTTCAGTCTATTTTGGGCACTTGGTTAAGATCATTGTGCTTGAGAGCGAGCGTGTAGGATAGAAATTCAGTCTTGCTGACACAGAGATGTTATGTGCTTGCTTATGATTCATACTGTTGCTCTGCGATATGCTCAACAGGGACTGGAAGCAGGCTAGTGGAAAGAAAAGAAGATACCAGGTGTACCCACAATTATTGGTTACTGGTCGCATTATTTGTCTGCCAACATCATGAGCTTGTCAGCTCAGGGAAAGGAGTGCAGGGTAGCAACAAAAGAGATTGAACCTCTCAGTTAGTTTGGTGTGATCCACTTTTTCTAACCATACCTTTACTTAGAAGAAAAGCTCTGAGGAGGTAGTATATACAATTGCTTTGCCCCTGTTGGGTGACAGATACATTGAGGCTGTTTAAATGGTAGTTATTTTTGTGGCCTGACCACACTATATGCAAAGGTGTGATTGCAGGATGTGAAGCAGTATGACTTAGTCTAAGCTAAGCTCCAGGCATTTATCCAGCTTTGACAGAATTCGTCTTGCTTTACCTCAGTGAAAGTGTACTCAGATTCATTTAAATTAATTCATGACTAAATTTGCTCTTATTAAGAATGTAAGGGTGCTACTGGGGAAAAAATGGGCTGTACAAACCAAAGTAAGCATCTTTGTTTTTATTTTTATTTTTTGGATTTAAATAACATGTGCATAAAGGGCTAAGCCAGCAGTTGAGCACAAGTTCTAGGTAGCGCAGTGGAAAGGAGTACAGTACGCAGGTATTGCCGAGACGCTTTGGCAGCTTCCAGATTCCCAAGCAAGTTCAAGTTAGCTTCAGTTCTATAAAGCACCTAATATACCTTTGGTTACTGCAGACCTATTCTTGAGGAGAAAAATGCATCACACCTGAAACTCTAGCCAATTTTTCTGCCACTCTTTCTGTCCTAAAGGCTGGAAAGACTCTGGGTCAAGATGCATTGTAGTATGGGTATTGCTTTTAAGAATTTTACTTTTAAGCAAATTAAGCATTTGCTTTATTTCTGTAGATAATAGTTTTGTTAAACAGTGTTTGGATATGGTGGATAATTAACTAAGGGGGATTGTAAAAGAGAACTTTTTTCTTTCTGAACAATTTTTTTTCGATATCTTGAACTTCTTTTTGTGGTCAGTTGCTTTTTTGATTGATAATGCAAGAGATTCTGGCATCTAGGCTGATTGCCAGCCTGCTGAAGGAAGAAGTCATATGGGGCTTAGTCTGTTTCCTAATATTTCTAAATGTTAAATGACTCTGTGGTGACTACATTGGCAGTGTACTGCAAAAAGCAGGCATGGTCCCTGGAGTTTATTTATAAACCCAGTCAAATACCCTCATCATTTTATGCTTGTCAGGACTTAATCCAAACCTGGCAAAGCTGGCAGTGGCTCAGTGTTTAAGCAGGGGGAAAAAAAAGAAGTCCAAACTTCCAAAATCCTGTAAGGTAGACTATATATAATGTTCCACAGGTAATGTTTAAGGGAGATCGTAGAGATTATAATGGAAATGATTGAAAGGGAAACTCAGGTTTGCAACCTCGATAATCCAGCTATTCTTCTAGCCTTTCCTTGCATAAATTGCTTGCATCCTTCTGCAGGAATTATCCAAAATGCAAACATCCTATTTTATTTCATCAAAACCAAACAAAACTTATGCGAGTTGTTTGTGAGTAGGATTAATGTAATAATGTAATGATTTTTAATGTGTAACTGAAAGTTTGAAAAATATTAACAATCAGTAAAAGTAAATGAAATGAATGGAAATATTTCTGTGTGTTTTTTCCTTTTTTTTAACTTGACTGTTCAACAATTAAAAAAACATCAATTTTATCAACAACCTGAAGTCCCTGTATCCAGTAATCAGGAGAAAATCTAAAAAGGCAAAGTTACAGTATTGTTTGGTATGGTGAAATTCAAATGTAATAGCAAATCTGTTTCTGTCTTTGGAGTGGAGGAGCAGTAGAATATTAGGAAACAAAATAAACCACTAAAAGTGAAGAAATGTGGGAGAAAAGTCTTTACCCTATTCAGCCTAAGAACGTTGCCTCGGTGACATTCTCTCAAGCCCTCATTGAAAGTTTTAGATACTCTTAAGATTGAAAAATATCTCATGGAGGTCCAGATACAAAGTGTCTTAAGGGAACTATAGAGTATCTGTTGTAGATTTTTTTCTGATACTAGAAGATGAAAAAGTTTTGGATATCATTTCTAGTATAGATGTTAATTATATTTCATTTGTATGTCCTTGTGTGGTATTAAGCTGCTCCAGGGGCAGTGAATGTGGGTAAACTTTGTCAAATACGGTAGATAAGTCTATAGTAATTGTAATATAGCAAAAAGATGTTAATAATGATGAGATGACATCTGCCTTTATTTTTTATACCCGTCCATCAAGTATCACTGTAGCTGAAGTTGAGCAAAACCATGGTCTTCCACATTCCCTCAGGTGATTAATAACTAACTCTAAAATTCCCATAACTGAGCTGGTGTTTGGAAGTTAATGTTGATGAACTATCAAATGGTTTTGGTTATAGTGGCTGTTTCCCAGTTATCTTTGAAGAAGCCATCTCCAGACGTGACTCATTCTTCTCTTGGAGGTTTTTCTGCAGTCTGGGTAGCTTATGTTCTTCTCTATAAATAGTTTCTTAAGAATAAACAAGAAAAGCTCTTCTACTGACCTTTTGTTTCAAATTTTAAAAGTGTGAGAAAGCTTCTGTTGTTTAGGTCAACAAGTTTATAAACAAGTTTACTGAATACAGTAAAAATTAGGAGTTTACTGTTCCAGGCCATTCTGGATCAATGTGCCACTGCCGGTCGCTATTTAGAAGACAGTTCCTGTAATGAGGAACAGGTTGTGTAACACTTGGTACGTTCAGGCTACCTCGTCAGATACCCAGGTGAGACTGTGGTGTCCTGACAGTTTTTCCCTTCTGTTAGTCGGCTGGATTCCAGCGCCAGTCTGTCCAAGGAAGTAATTCTTACAGATATGCAGCAGCTTTGCCAGCACACATTTAGTTTTGAAGCAATTAACTGAAAGGAACTTGATTGCATCCAGCCAGTAATTTCCTTTGGACTCAGAGATAATAACAGTAACAGAAACAAAAATAGTCCTCTGATTGTAAAATGCTGAACACTCAAGATTTAATGTGGGCTAAGTATAATTCTTCTGTGTGAATATCAGGGGACTTTGGTTTAAATTTGAAAAAGTCTCAAAGCTAATGCAATCCCTAGAATTGTTTCTTTGTCTTGTTACAGTGTACATGTTCTCACTGGCAGTTATACAGCTTTTATTATGGTTGCAGCAGTTACATTGTTGCAATTAAGATTGTGTCAATGTTTCTGTTATGATCTTGCTTTAAAATTTTACTACAGGCCAAAATGTGATGGTAAATATTTTGCTCCTGTACATTTGCAATGTATAGCAAAGAGACCATGCTTCTCTGATATGTCAGTAGCAAATTTTCCACTAATTGTTCTTGTTGTGTTAAATCTCAATTTGCGTACAATGCAAACAATAGTAATAATGTAAAGAAGAATGAGTAAAAGAGTGCAGAAACTTTTCTTTTTTTCTTTCTGTGATTTCAATAAAAAAAAAAAAAAAAAAAAAAAAAAAAAAACAGTAAATTTCAAACATTTAATTGCAGCAAGAAGCCAAAGTAAAGGTTCCCTTATAGAGAAATGTTAGGGGCAAAGGGGAGAGAGCTGAGGAGGATTTCCCGGTTAACATAAAACACTTGGCTAGCATTGCTTTATTCTGTGAGGTGGGCCTCCCAGCAAGGTGACTTTCCGGTACAGAAGTATGTGTGTATTTAGATTTTCATTCGCCAGAAGTTGACTAAGGCTTCCTAAGTACTCCTGTTCTTCCCATGAGGGTTCAGAGCACTGTGTTCATTTTGACATGAACTGCCCCTCTGAGCAGAACTGACTTGTGGAGATCAGGAGTATAATGTGGTGGCAAAAGGAAGATATGACCAAACTTCCATGTCAAGTAAATACAAAGTGCAACATCTTCATCTTAATAGCAGGGTCGTGGAGAGGAGGGCAAGCTGGAAATCTGTGAAAATATACAGAGCAGAAGTGGAAGTGAGGATGGAGGATGTAATACCAGTGTTTTGTGCATACTGCTGTTGGCAGTGCACTTCGTTACTATGGCTGGCATTCAGTATAAAGAAAAAGACCATTTCAAACTATCTTCTCCCTGGAAATAGAACAAATCAATGATACCCTTTTCATTAAGTTCTTTTTTTCTGGGGAAGAAATCCAAGAAAGTTTTGTCCCTCCTCAGTATTTCTGTAAGGTAAACAGGTGAAGGGAAGGTGATCATGAGGGCAAAACCTTTCTTAAAAAGTAGTGCTCATCACCAGACTTCTGCCATAAATCCAGTGTTACTCTTTAGGTTTTATAACATTACGTACTTTGACTGTCTGACCCATTAGGCCCTTCTTTAGTCAGTGGAGAGACCACATTCGTAACATTACAAGATAGGCAAGTAACCCACATCGTTTATCATTTTGTCTGGAATATGGACCTTTTTATAGGTTATTGCAAAGAGAAGGATAATTGTTAAAGGCTGGCAATTCTACTTTTTTATGGAAATAAATATACTGATAGTTATTTCCACAGTAAAGTATGTTTGTTTCTGCTTAAAAAAAAATAGAGAAAATATTTTAAAAGTAAGAGCATATATATGATGTAAAACTGAAAAAATAATAATCATTACTATCTGTATTCTTCCTACCCATCAATATATCTGCAGGACATAGGGTCAATAGAAAACTGATGAGGCCAGCAGGAGATTTGAAGCTAATGTGATGTTATGCTCCTAATATCCTCTTCCTAATCATGTACTTAGGAAAATGAGTTAAGCACGAGAAAATATATACGGAATGGTATCTGTGTTTTACTTAAATCTGACCAAGACTAGTTTCCTCAATTATTTATTTAAACAAGGTCAAAAAAACTCTCCAGTAACAAAATTGATTCATTTATCACCTAAGAAGAACAAACAGCAGGAGTTGAATACACAATCAGATAACAGATTAGTTTACAAAGCCATTTTGCAATTAGAGATGCTTAGGTTTAAATGTGCCCCCTTCCCCCTCCTCCTTGCACCTCTGGTAGATGTAACTATACTTGCAGCCAACAACAATTTAATATTGGGCTTGTGATGGTTTGGTTTAGGAAGAAATAGCTTCTGCAGATAAGTATGTTAGTTATGACGTCAAACTATTGATATTAAAATATTTACTTCCTTTGCGGACTGTTAGATGTTCCCATCTACAGCAGCATTCCCCTTTGCAATTGAGAGATCCAGTCTTGGTTTAAACCAGGAACAGGTACAAGAGGAAAAGTAATGTGTTATGCCACTTCCACAGTCTTATACTGCCTAAGATTCTGGCTTGTCAGTAAAGTACCATGTTGCTGGTACAGTTGCTGTTTAAAAAAAGAAAGAGAGAGAGAGAGAGAGAAGAGAAGCACCAAAACAAATATCTGAAAATCTAAAAATTAATTGACAAAACTTTGAAAAAATTCACATTATGCTTCCCACTGGAAATAATATCTGGTGTAATAATTTTTCGGCCATTCCTTCCTGTTTGTGTTCTTCATCTTTCATTTCTTTCTATGTTCAGCATCAAAGAAACAACCATTTCTGTTTGGGAATGCAGGGTGTAAGACAGGGTAGACCTGTCAGCAAAACCTCTGTGCTATCTGTATTTTATTTCCTAGCTGACAAAACAGTTTGTAGTTTAATTATAATTCAAGTAAGCAATTACAGAATAGTTTTCCAGAACTCATGCCATAGCCAAAAGTAAACAAGAAGTGAATAAAAGTAGACATCAAGAATGAGAATCCCTAAAGGTAATTTAGTTATCAATGAAAGTCTAGACATAGTTGACACTCCTTCTCTTTCCTCTTTATTAGAGGTTTTCTGAGTAATAATTGCTCTTTACATGATATAATTGCATGTGGATAGGAAAATATTCTCCTTAATGAATGAAATCTAACTAGGTTGAAATGTAGAATGCATGAAAAGTGTTTAAAAAAATGAAGAATTCCATGTTCAATTTTGAAAAAGGCTTCCATGAGTATATCAAGTCATGTTTGGAGTAGGGAAAAAAAAAAAGAAGAGCTGCTACATGTTCATGTTAACCCTATCCTTGTAGAATAACAATATTTCTTACTGTGTCCTGGTAACATCCCGGTATTACTTGACATAATATTTAGCATTGGTTCTGCATGCATGGTCATGTGATTCCTACTTTCTATGTGGCAGCCAGTGCAGAACAAGCTGTCAGGGACTGTCACTGAGGATCAATGCTAAATGTTACTCAGCAGGATGCAGGCTGTGTCTCGGTGGGTGTCCTTCTACTGTGCTTTGATTATGTTTGCTGTAAAGAAAAGCATAGTTGTGCTTAAAGGCTTCATATTTCACCCGCTCTGTAGAAGATACATTATACCCTTTTGATTTGTCCCTGTTTCTTCCTGAAACAAGATGTGTTGTTTAAAAACATATACACAGCATTTTCAAAGATTCCTTCAGTATAATCTGATTATAAAGGGGTTATGTGACAGTTTGTCTCTGCTACTTATTGTGTGGCTTAAATCTCTGAGGACAAGCTGACTGAACATCCATACAGTTTAGAGTCTGATGGCAGTCATGGTTCAAAAATGTTCTTTTGGACCAGATCTAGGGTCATCTGAGGAAATACTTTGGCATGCACCAAGGTAACGGGATACTACTTATTACTTCTTGTAGCCTCGATAGATGGCAATGATAAAGGGTGAGGGGAATTTAATTACATGAAGTGGTACATTATTAACTTATATTGACAAGGGAAGGGGAAACAGGAAGATTTTTTTATATACTTTTCTGTAGGAAATAGCAAGTCTGCAGGTAAATTTTCATCTCTGAACATTGATAGATAAGCATTATATATTGTGAAAGAGAAAACAGGGATAGGACACTCAATGAGTTCACACAGAGATTTATAAAATGATATTTCAAACAGATGTATCTTAGAGAATGCATCTGTATTTTCTACATGAAAAAGACATCCACTAATGTCTTCTCATTGCCTCTTACTCTTCCATTGCCTTCCTTGTGGTGGTTTTGTAACAGTGTTTTCTATGCTGGTTGTCTAACTTCCAGACATGAACGAATGCACACTAGAAGACCTTACCATGTGGATGGAGCTGACAAGTACTCACTTGATGATGATCTGGTAAATCTAGAGATGCTAGATGAGGTACTGTACCATCTAAGTAACAATTTCTGGTAATTAATGTCTCACATTTTGTCCATTTCTGCTTTTTAGGCTCTTTTAGCAGCAAGAAGAATTTCTTCTTGCAAAGCTCATATTGAAGCTTGGAAAAGGAACTGTCATATTCTGTTATCATCTCTTCAATAATATTCTACATAGTGCATGAAAACAGTAACAAAAATCCTATTATGTGGAAGAATTTAATTATGAGTAGTGTCAGTTTAAATTATTTTGTCAGTTTCCTAAAATTTGAAATTTAGTCTTGAAGATCTAGCTTTAAGTATTTCTTTTCCTGCAATTCATGACATCTAAATGTAGATGACCTCTACAGCTTCTGAATAAAAACAGTGGTAAACCAATGAATACCTGTTTTATATTTCAGTATATTGACTGTGTGCAGGGTGTCTGAATTTCTATCCTTTAAATTGCTTCCAGCAAGCAAAAGATATGATAAAAAATATGTAAGCTTTCTATTTAAAATCTCTAACTACCACTTTAAAATTAATCCTTGAAATATTATCGTTATTTCATCAGTCGATAAAAATTAAATTGAAGCACACAGTGAAATGTAGCAGTAATCTGTATGGACATTTTCTCTTTGGGAAGCTTACTTCTCTGGTCAGTATAACAAAATATACTAATTTGGAAATAGGATATAACATTTAATTTAGTTTTACAACATTAGCAAGAATTTTGAAAAGATTTCTTTGATTTTGTAATGGCTGTGTTTGACAAATAATTAATAAGACTTGAAACAATTATTTCTTAATTGTTATTCACAAAAAGTCTCCCCATCCTAACTACTAAAGCTTTTCTTTTTTGGTCATGTTCTTAGAATACAATTATCCATCAACTGCAGAAACGCTATGCTGACTTGCAAATTTATACTTATGTCGGAGACATTTTAATAGCCTTAAACCCCTTTCAGAATCTCAGCATTTATTCTCCACAGGTAAGACAGACTGTAAGACTTGGACAGTACTTGCCTTACATTTTATATTAAAACCACTAGCTAATATCCTTAAATGATACTGGGAGAGCTGAGAGCAGGAACTAAAACTTAGCCTTTATTTCTTCCAGACAAATGTGACAACAAATCATATTCCTTCCCTCCTTCCCTCCTTCTTGATCTTATTCTCCACAGGAGAGATGAAGATTGTCCCAGCTGCACCTGTGCCCCTTGTCTGGCATCTAGGGCTTTCCCCAGGGAAACAGCAGATAGTTGCATGAGCCACCTTGTGCTGAGGCCATTGCTTCCTGAAGAATTACCCTGACTATTGGCTTATTATGTCCTCTGCCATCAGCTGCTGCCTAAAAAAAAAAAAAAAAAAAAAAAATAATTGAAACAAATATTAACAGATAGAGGGAGAGAGGGAGGAGGGAGGTGGAGCTAGTCTCAGTCTTCCATGGGTGACTAATTCAGCATGCAGGCAGACACACATGATTTTAAATTCACTACTATCATTGTAGTTTCCTTTTGTGTAGTTCAGGTATTTTGTTGTTTGAATGTTCTGTGCTTGAAATCCTATTCTTTGTAATATAGTTCTTCTCTCAGTCTTGTGCACAAAAATCTGGGGTACATTTTAGGTTTCATAATTTGTGTTCGGAGATGAAATAGTGACGGAGTTATAACTCTTCAGCCAGGTGATTCAGTGGGAATTCTCTGGTAGAACAGCGAACTATCTTCTGTCACACAGGCAGAAGTTATTTCCATTGTACTGTTCCTCTTCTCAGTTCTTAATTTTACATGTGCTTGGATATTCTGACATGTTATTTTCCTTTTACTCATTTAGTTCTCCAAGCTTTATCATGGTGTGAAGCGTTCATCCAATCCCCCACATATATTTGCCTCTGCGGATGCTGCCTACCAAAGTATGGTTACATCCAGCAAAGATCAGGTAAGAATCCATTCACTTCTTTTAGATTTTACATTAATCATACAGACATCATGCTGTGTGTGTCTGATGTTCAGTTTTACATTTTACTTGGGAAAGTTTTTTCTCTAAGTCTTTTATTCCTATATAAGGGAGAAAAAAGAAAAAAAAAAGCACAACCAAACATACAAAAAAAAAATAGTAAAAATCCAGTCAGGCTTAGAAATTTTTAAGAGGACAGAGTAACCTAAAAGAAATTAAAAGGGCAAATGCTGTGCTAGGTTTACTGGGCATGATTTTGTGGATGCCCATGAAGTGCTGGCAGTTATGGCCAGCTGTCTGTGGCTGTTATTCACCCTAATACTAGTCTCCCTTGTGCTTGGTACTGTCATCTTTTACTGTGGTGTGGAACAGAAGGTCTCAGCACTGTTGCAGGTTAACAGAGTTTCAACCCCTCTTTTGCATGAAGGTGTTATCAAACAGTGGATAGTCAGTTCTTGTGGCTTCAAGTCACAGAAAATATGAACCATTGACTTTGTGATCACTTATTTTTGTGGTAAAATATATTAAGGGTAGTTCTAATATAAAGTAATGAGGGCACAGTGATTTTAATGCCGATGGAATACAGTGCTGCAGAAGCTGAATTCCTTTTTATAATATTTTTAAGATTGTAATTTTGCTTTCTTCTCAACATGATATGCTATATGTATATACACATGGATATTGGGAGCTAATAGTCATTTCATTTATAAAGTACTTCTGAGATATTTCCCCACATACCATGCAATGATTCATAGAAAATGTGTTCTAAAATCACAAAAGCAGATTGAAATAATACCAAAACCACACTGAGAAAATACCATACAAACACCATACAATAAAACAGAAGTTAAATCTGAAGAAAGATAAAGGGATTCAACTTAATTTGCAGGAGTACACTGCTCTGAGGTATGGCTGGTACCTATATAAAGTCTTACATTAAACAAAACAAATACTCATGTAGTATAAATTACATGATAACTTGTTATCTGGGAGAAAAAGATCAGTTTTAACATCAACCCTTCAGGCTAATTTTGTAGATTTTTAATATTATATATCCTTCATACCTGCTTAGGAATTAATTTGCAACTAATTAGTTGCAGGCATTCAGGTATGCCTGTTAGCATATACAATTTGCTCTTTTATGTTTCTGAAAGATAACAGTAGCATGTTTATCTCTGTTAACTGGGCAATTTTATGTTGGTACTTTAGGGAAAGATGATCTTGAGTATCCATTCAGCTTTTCTTTTATTTTCTTATGGAAGCCTGAAATTTGACGGCACACATAATATTTTTGCTAAAGCTGAAGTCAAATTTTGGCCATTATGTGTTCTGCAGGAACTTAGGATCTCTTTGGTTTTGAACTGTTGTACTGGTAAACATCCTCAGTTGCACAAAGACAACTAAATTAACTGTGACAATCTGTGAATCCATCGCTAGATATCTGCTTCCAGGAAGAATAAAACTGCCAAACAGGAGGCCAGTAAATGAACTGTAGTGTCATATTGCACATACCATGTTAGAGTCAGTTCTTTACCTGCTCTCAGGCACCACAAGTTGCCTGATGTCCAAGAATGTTGCACAGCAGTATTCATTGTAGAGCATAAAATACAGTGATATCTGATGTACCCAGTAATTATTCTATGTTTTTGTAGTATTTCTTTTAACTTTCCTTTCCCTCTTTTCTACTGCTGTTTATGGAAGAGCAGAAGTTACTCTTGGAAGTAAAGTCGATAATGAGGAATGGTAAATGAAAAGAATTACCTAAAGGAATTGCAGGCTGGGGATGGAAGAATGTATAATCTCTCTCGTGGGGATATACAGTTATCAGAAGTGTTGTCTGGAGAACTACTACTTCTTTTGAATCTTTTCAAAAAGCTCAGTTATGTCACCTAACTTGGGAAAAAAAAAATCAAAAATCTATATACTAAATTTACTGGTTAAGTGATGTGATGTGTCTGTTGTCCAGAAAACAGTACTTTTTATTGTTTACTGTTGTCTTTATATAACACTATTCCCCTCATGCACTTTCATTTATCTCTGTAACTTGCATTAAGTGTTAACCTTTTCTTCTTACCCAGAATCTTGTATGTTCACCATGTCTAAATATCTTCCAGGTGTTGCACAGAAGCACAAAAATCTATGTAGCTGCTCGACAATAACATTTTAAGTAGATGTCTGTTTACACTGTGCTTTAAATGGACTGATATTTATACTGATGATCTACTGAACACCTGAAAATCAAGAAAATAAAAATAGTGTTAGAATTGTTACTTGCTATGACCTAAAGTGTTCAAAAGCTGTCACACTAGTAGCCTTCTCCTTCCATCTCCTTATTAAGTGCAAGAGCAGAAAGGAGGATACCAAGTGATTTGAACACTCATAGCCACTCCCTAAGTCTGAAAGCAGCTTGGGAACCTGTGACATAGCATGTGCTGCAGATTGCCAGATCTATTCTCCCAGAATCATTCCATGAACAGATGCATATTCTTCTGAAATGTTTAGGTGCCAGGTTGCTGTTAGCTTGAATATTATCATCGCCTACAGGATAACCTCCCTACACAGCAGCAAGCATTACAGTTGGTTTTAAAGACCAAAGAAGACTTATGGAACATATTTTAAGTACAGCCATATCCTGTATTTTGTGTTAATTCATATAAAATTTTTGCAAGGAGCTTAGCTACATTGCTGAACTATGTCCTATCGACTGTGCTATGGAGGTTCTCAGGGATTCAGGCATTTGCTGCAAGCTGCATACATGCATGGCACATGTTAGCTTTTAGACATGGTCACTCAATTATGTGTCACTCCTTCACACATCTGCATGCCACTGTCAGGCATTGTGAGGCACATTTTAGTAATCTAGGGAATAAAATCATCATTATACTGAGCCCCTGCTGATGTCTCTTTCAAAAAAGATTTGAGGAAGTTGACCCTGAAGGTATTTTACAGTCTTGGTACTAAACATTAGATAACAGTTAGGAACAGTAATAGCTGAAAATAGCTATTTGTCTGCCATATGGTGAGCTGCCTGCTTACTTCTTTGTTTTGTGTGTCAGTGCATTATCATCAGCGGAGAAAGTGGTGCTGGAAAGACAGAAAGTGCCCATTTGATCGTCCAGCACTTGACCTTCTTGGGAAAGGTAGGTCTAACCACTCATGTAAAACCCCACCCCATCCCCAAAGTCTTCCACTTTATCTCATCTTTCGTGCTGAAAGCTCTTCCTGTGAATTGCACCACTCAAATAAGAGACAGAGTAATTGTGCATTTTAAGTACTGAGTAAAAGCATTAGAATATGATGCTACTCCACGTCACTTGATATTTTTAAAGGAAAAATGACAAATCCCGAGCATTCAGAATGTGTAGCTCTCTTCACTGTTTATGGCATATCCCATTGATCACTTGTACAGGAAAGAGAGTCAGATCTTGCTACAGGCCTCATCTTAGAAACTTTGATTCACAAATCTAAATGTTGTAAGTAATGCTACTAGTGCAATGAGGGCAGAATCAAATGTATACATGAAGTCTGATAGACTGAACAGTTGCAGAGAAGAAAGAGCCCAGATTTTCATGTATATGATTGTCCCTTTCAGAATACAGCCTTGCTGTTGTGTGTGTAGGTATCTTAACACCGTATGAACCTAGTCAGGGGTGCTATGCAGCTAAGGCAGGAGGTGAATTGTGAGTAAGCAGTATATACATTAACAGTCCTTCTGATCTGTGTCTGTTCTGTCAAGGCTAATAACCGTGCTTTGCGTGAGAAAATACTTCAGGTGAATCCTCTGGTTGAAGCATTTGGAAATGCCTGCACTGCCATCAATGATAACTCAAGTCGCTTTGGAAAATACCTGGAAATGATGTTTACACCCACAGGAGCTGTAATGGGAGCAAAGATTTCTGAATATCTACTTGAAAAATCGAGGGTCATAAAACAGGCTGTGTAGGTGCATTAATCATCTGTCCTTCCAGTTTTATAGCATAATGCGATTTTGCTTAATTTTCCAAAATGTTTTGCTTTAAGTGTTTTCAAGAGGGTCTGTACTAAAGCCTTTGTACAGTCCTATGCCTACCAGAATAGTCAGTCAGTTCTTTTGGAGTGGAAGCCAGTGCTGCTACCTTCCTTGGGGGTAGCTACTCCCTCTGCAAAGTAAGCATGCCAGCACACACACCACTGTCCGCAGCTTCCAGAGCCCTAAAAAGAAGGTGACCCTGATCTTGGACCCTTTGTCACTTACGATGGGCTGTTCTTTTGTGTGTTTCACAGATGCAATACTTCAGCCACTCGCTGCTACTGGCTCTGATCCTTCACCATTAAAGCCAATGAGAGCTCTGTTACCTATTTTAGTGAGCTTGCAATAAGGACTTTTACCTTGTACAAAAGTACCACAAGAATAAACATGTGTACTTTGTAGTGATACTTTTTTTTTTTCCTCAGAGGGGAGAAAAATTTCCATATATTTTATTATATTTATGCTGGCCTTTATCATCAGAAGAAACTTTCTGAATATAGGCTTCCAGAAAAGAAGCCTCCTAGGTAACTATCACTCATTTGTTTTAACTGCTTGTAATTAGCTATTGATCAGCTCTTGCTTTCAGTATGATGCCTTAAAATCTCTTTTAATCCTTCTGCATCCCTTAAGTATCTTTTTTAATCCTTCCAAGCAGAGAAGAGGATGGACAATAAGGAATTACATTATTTGTGTTTGTTTAAAAACTTGAACTATTTAAAGAAGAACAGGAAAAAAAATTCTTACTACTACTAAGATAGTCTATCTTATTTTCAGGTAATTTCAAGCAAATAACTAATAGAAATATAGCAAATAACTAATTTTACTTTCATGCCGTAATACTTTAGTAAGAACCCAGAATATGTTCTGGGCTTTTGTTTTCTTAATTGGTGTTTGTGCCTTGAGAGCATCTGGTCTGTACTGTGGACTCAGGGTCAGGGCAAAATGTTGGTGACACTCTGAACAAATATTAACAAAGAAGCAAAAGTTAATATGACAAAAACAAAGACTCTGTATGAACTAGCACCAAAGTATTTAATTAAAAGAAACTTGAATGAGTATTCATTCCCGTTACTTATATAGTTGTTTTGAAGTCATTGGATGTTGTACTGGTATATCTGCTAGTATGGCACTTTATTTTTTCTTGCTCTATTTAGATATATTGATAATGAAACCGGAAGAGTGATGCAGGATATTACTACTAAAGATTCCTATGGAAGACAGTTTGAAGCCATTGAGCACTGCTTTAGAATTATAGGATTTACTGATGAGGTAAGAGATCCAATTGCAACTCCATTATTGACCTTCCTCCTTCTAAAAGCCACTTCCACTGCTGCATATGCCCAGGCTACTGTTTGGTTTTATGAATATGCACCTGTGCCACAGAGCCTTTCTTAGAACAGAAATGATCTGTGAGAGCAAAACCACACAACCAGGAGACAGGACCACTCTGAGATTTCAGTCTTTACTTAGGCAAGTATGTTCACAGTTCTGTGTCACATCTTTTTTCTGTGTCAGTAGACAATTATTTGAATTAAAAGAACTAATGGTCTCTTGTTCTCGGACAATCTCCAAACTTTAACACTCATTCCAGCACCAACCCTTTTCCTTCATGAACTAAATTCATTCAATGTGATTTCTTAAAAGTGCTTTTTGTCATCTTTTACAGGAAGTGCATTCAGTGTATAGAATTCTAAGTGGGATTTTAAATACTGGAAACATTGAGTTTGCTGCCATTTCTTCACAACACCAAATAGATAAAAGTGAGGTTCCCAACCCAGAAGCCTTAGACAATGGTGAATACACTTTAATGTTGTCAGTTGTATAAACGCAATTTGACTGTGTTTGCGGAGATATCTAACGTGTGGGCAGCGTTAGCAGTTTCAACTGCATCATCCCAGCCATTTATCCTTTCTCCATTGTTTTTCAGCTGCTGCCCTGCTAAGCATTGGGTCAGAAGAACTTCAAGAGGCCCTGACCTCCCACTGCGTTGTAACACGAGGAGAGACTATTATCCGAACAAACACTGTGGACAAAGCAACTGACGTGCGAGATGCCATGTCCAAAGCACTTTATGGCCGGATCTTTAGCTGGATCGTAAATCGTATTAATACCTTGCTGCAGCCAGATAAAAATATATGGCAAGTTACACATCACTGAGTCATGTATATTTACTGTGCATGTGTCTTTGATGGTTCATCCATTTATATATTTTTGATTGTGCAGAAGGGATGCTGTGTTTATTTTGGCTAGGGCTTCAAGATGGCTTTCATGCTGTGATGCTCAATTCTGTTTCCAGGACATTAACCTCAGCATTTTCCAAGAGTGGAATTTAGCTACTGAAGTCAATGGAAATTGGGTGGTTAAAACTTACACAATTCATTAAGGAGAAGCTTTCTATGTAATAAACATTAAAATCCTACCAGAGGCTGGTAAATAATGGAATGCACTGAAAACCTTAGTGTGTGTTTCACAGTCCTTCCAGTACTTTAGCAATATTGAGCTCATAATAAATATAGATCTCAGGTTATTATTGTTCTGCTGCCTCAGATATTTTTGTCATTTTTGAATCTTTGTTAATTTCAGAAATATTTTCATGGCTCCTTTTTGTGTTTCCTTTGCCAGGCATTGATCTGGCTGCCTTGCTCTTTTCACACAACTGTAGATATTTCTAGAAATAAGAGAATCTTTCAAGTAATAGGAAAGTAACTGTTGGCCATAAGACTCCTGCTTCCTGCTGAGAGACTGGAGATGGCAAGGAGGGACCAGCACCTCAGTAGCACAGAGAACCTGTGGAATAATCATTGCCAGCATAGATTAAAGATGGCAGTTCTGAATTCTACCAGAACTATTTCATTCCTTCTTGACAGTGCCAATATAGCTAAAGGTGTCTTGGAATTATCATACCTCCAACTGACACTGTTGATATTTCTGAAAATAATCACAACCCACCTGTTTTAAGCTAAAATTAAGGTGAGGAGAAGTTTAGTGGACACCATTCTTCCTTGCAGAGCATATTTGCATAGCATGTGATGTGTTATTATTTTCAGACTGACAACCTGTGAATGAACTTAGGTACTGGAATCAAAGCAGGCATCCTCATGTAATGCTGTGCCTAGTACCCATGTTAATATACCGCATTATTTCTTAGAGGTGGCTTGGAGATCCTGAGTTGATAGTTTGCTATATCACCTAGACATGTCCTCAACTAAACTTGCAGTTCCAGGGATGACTGTGCTATAAATAGACTTGAGCTAGCCAGTGCTGATACCAGTGCAGCTGTAACAGCATTAGACTTGGCAGTTACTCTGCTGTGTGGGTGTAGTAAAAACATGCTAGAAGGGCTTGGCACCATTTGTCCCCCTGGAGGAACTACTGATGTGTTTGGTTTGGAATTCAGTCGCTGAAACAACTTGTTTCACTACAGTTCCAGAGAATGTCACTGTGTATCCATGTTTGGAGAATGAAAGTGCAGGGAAAAGTGTAAATGCTGTTGAAACGATGCACAAGTCATCATATGTTTACACAAGCTTTTTCTCTATTTTTTTTTTTCAGCATATTGAACTGATTATGAAATCTTAATTACTATGTATATTTTAATTTTTTCCTTGATGCTCATCATGATGATCGTTGTTTGTATTTTCCATGCAGCAATGTTGAAAATGGAATGCATGTTGGAATACTAGACATTTTTGGATTTGAGAACTTCACAAGAAATTCATTTGAACAACTGTGCATAAATATTGCTAATGAACAGATCCAGTTTTATTTCAATCAACATATCTTTGCACTTGAGCAGGTAAAGGCAACTCTGTTGAGTCTATGTGAATCATCAATTCTGACCCGTAAAACACGTTCAAAAGCATTATAAACCATAAAATGTGTATGTGATAATAAGGCAAGATAGCACTGCATCTTTCAGAGCAGTTGTTACAGTTTTATAACTGATATGGTTGGGGCAGATAGAGTGTATTGCTGTGTGTCATGAATGTCCTAATGAGGATGTTACTCTTATCACTTCAGTGTTAAAACTATGCTGGTAACTTTGTAGATGGAGTACCAGAATGAGGGAATTGACGCTACTGCAGTGGAGTATGAGGACAACCGTCCACTTCTAGATATGTTCCTCCAGAAGCCCATGGGCCTTCTTTCTCTGCTAGATGAAGAAAGCCGATTTCCTCAGGCAACAGACTTAACTTTAGTTGGTATGCACAAACAAAAATCCTTAGGAATGGGTAATGTATTTTGAAAATGAGGAATGACAACTTTAGTTTTACTAGCTAAGTTATACCATTGAGGCTTTGCCATTTGTTGCCCTCAGTGGTTAAGTATATTTTTCACTATGCTTCATCCTTCTTCTATGCTTTACTTATTTTCTGGTTTTGTATAGCAAAAAATATTTCACATACCTGATGTCTAGCGTTTTATTGTCTCCTTAGTGTTTTAAGGAAATAACCTGTGTGGTGGCCCTGTAAACATGGTACATCAAGTGGGGGGTTTTTTTGTCTCTATTTATTAAAGAGAAGACTGAGACATAGAAGAAACTTATGTCCAGGACCACCCTATGAGTTAGCATCAGTATTGAGAGTAAAATATAGATCTTCAGTCTCCTCGGCCCATGTTTCTTCAATTAGAAAACACTGCTTCGCTCCAGATTATCTCATCGTAAATTGAAAGTATGTGTTATTTCTGGTGTGCCATCTGGTGGAATATCTCCATTCATTCATGTATATTTTAGTATAAAAAAATCTCAGTTCGAACTTTAAAATTTGCAGTGCATGGCATCCTTTAAATTGTTGTCCTGTTTTTATTTACTAGAACTACATTTTTTTCCCATGATAGGTAACAGACTTCCTGTTCCTTCAATGAAGTGTGCAGCAGGGAATAACAGCTGTCTGTTAAATCATATGATATATATATATAGACAAGGTTTTTCACTTGTCAACTCGTGGTTGAGTTAAAAGTTGAATGTAGGTCAAAGATTAAAATAAATGCAATGATTTCATTCCAGTCCTCATTTGCATACTAAAGCAGTGTGCCTGCCTGTGGGCCCTATAAATCCACTAGTACTGAATTTTGAACTTACACTTTCACAGAGGGAGTCTACATGCTGCTGTGCTGATCAGTTTTGTTACTGAGGTCTTGAGAACACCAAGACCCCTCAAGATGATAGCAAACTGGGATATTTTGCTCATTCCAGGTGTGTCAGAGAAGCATTAATTAGAAATAAAAAATCCAAGCCAAATTCTCTTTCCTTTTAATACAAGCTTACTGAAGTTTGGTTAAATATCAATAGAAAGAAAATATTAAGACAAAAGAAAAAGGATTCTAACATTAGAAAAGACCCTTTTGATAATCTCATCTGATCTTCTGTATGAGAGAGGTTTTTGTTAAATGATCCCTGCCTCAAGTCCTCCAACTGGTTATTCATATAAAGAAATAAAATAGCAATTTTCACAGTAACAGCTCAGATTTCATTACAAAATCTTACAGAGCATGTAAATGTCGCAGGATATAAAGGGCCTTTTCCTTAACAAGCCATGTTTCTTTCTCTATCAGCTCTGTAGTGATATGTCACAGGAAACAAAAAGCGCTTTGGATGGAAGAAGTTTTTTCTGTAAAAGTCCAAAGGGAAATTAGAGTTGCTCCCAATGCAGAGATGTTAAAACATAGCTAAAGAAAATGTAAAAACATGGCTTAGCAAGGGTAAATGAATAGGGAAACGAGGATGGGGAAAATAGAAACAGCAACAGCCCTTTAGATAGACCAGATTTGGGCACAGCTGTGGGCAAATACATAGCTTAAATCTACATATTTGGGAAAAACAAAAACAAAAATCCACAAGACTAAATACATATATTAGCTCTGCTGAGAAGGACCTGGGCGTCATGGTGGACGACAGGTTGACCATGAGCCAGCAGTGTGCCCTCGTGGCCAAGAAGGCCAATGGGATCCTGGGGTGCACTAAGAGGAGCGTCTCCAGCTGGTTGAGGGAGGTGACCCTGCCCCTCCACTCAGCCCTGGTGAGGCCACATCTGGAGCACTGTGTCCAGTTCTGGGCCCCACAGTACAAGAGGGATGTGGAGCTG
>JAWLRI010000130.1:63784-73900 GCA_034781795.1 Crypturellus tataupa | reverse complement strand
ATCTTCAAGACCCGCTTAGATGCAGCCCTGTGCCATGTGCTCTAGGTGGCCCTGCGTGTGCAGGGGGGTTGGACTAGCTGACCTCTAGAGGTCCCTTCCAACCTTAGGCGTTCTATGATTCTATGATATACACATAAATATACATATAATACATAAAATTCATTTAAAAAGTAAAAGAAGTTCGAATACCTTCTCATTAGCTCCTATTACTTGATAATTTTCTATACCATAACAGCAAAGTGGAATTTGCAAGACAGTCTTGTTGGGTTATTTTAGAACGGGCTGTTTCATTCTGAAAGGCAGCTTGGATGAAAGCAGGGAAAGCACGCAGCTGCTACTGGGCAATTTGATAGTGTCTGAACTTACTGCTCAGGAAGCCAGAATTGCTATCAACTGTCTCTGAGAAGCCAGAACTACTATACACTGTCTCTGATTAGGAGGCAGATTTTACTTAATCACTGTAATTCACTTTTATCAATGTCATTTCTCAAACGTCTAGATAAATTTGAAGATAACTTACGATGCAAATACTTTTGGAGACCAAAAGGAGTAGAATTGTCATTTGGTATTCAGCACTATGCTGGAAAGGTAAGGTCATATGATATTTTTTAATTCAAATAACATTGGTTTGATCATTCTATTCACAGTCATCAATCTAAGATTTTTTCCTACATTTTATTAGAAAAAAAAAAAGTTTTATGGAACCCTAGAATTTGTGATAAAAATGTCTGTGCAGTGTAGTCCATTTTAGAATCTGTCCTCACAGCCCCATAAAATGCATAAACAATAAGCTCCTTTTATCCCAAAAGAAACTTGATACCAGAAGCACCACTGTTATTTTTCCTTTTCAAAGAAGCAACTCACTCGGTCCAGAAGAGGTTACAAAATTCTTACATAATTGGCTGGTAACTTCACCTGAGTGTCATGGTGGTTCAGTGTGTCTGTGTGTGCACACGCATATATGTATGTAAAGGAAATGGGGTTACAGTGAAAAAAAAAAAAGAAATACAAAATAACGGTATCTCCAATATAATAGAGTCTTCAGTAGTACTTAAAGTCCTGTAGAGAGCATTGGAAAGACTGGAGTTGCCTGCACAGGTCATTTCCCATCCTTGTAGCACCTGATATCTTTGGTTCGCAGCAGTTCACATACTATTTTGTGGGAGGAATTAAGATCATGTCATTTCTCATAAGATGAATTTTGATTGTAATTCAAGGTCCACATCTACATTTATAATCAAAAATGAAATAACCATTTTATATATTTATCAATAAAGTTTCAGTTCTGACTCATGTTAATACTTGAGAATTTTAAGCTATGTTTAGTGAATTTAGTCTAATTTTCTGGCTTGTTAAGAGTAACTGTAAAATTTCACACAGGTTTAGTAAAATTCTTTGCCCAACAAATGGGCAAGTATAAAAACACTGCAGGCTGGTTCGCTGTTGCAGGACAGCATTCCATTTCTGTGTAAAATTCATACTAATAGCATTAGGCTAGAGAGAAATATTTCTGGTTTTAATAAAACCTATGTAAAAATTACCATGGTTTTATAAAAATAAACGTCAAGTAAAATTAACAGATTCTTGTATAATTAAAAGATATAATTAAAAGAAATAGATATTAATTTTTAATAGACATGATAATAATATAAAAAACTGTTTTGCCTACTGAGGCTTTGGAGAATAAAATATCGGAAGTAATGTGTCCTACCAGAGGAGAAAATGGAAGCCATAGAGCAACGTTTTGCTTTTGTACTATCTTTTTGGAAACAGTGAGAAATCTTTTTAATGCACCTTGATGTGTCCTAGATATAAAACTTCCTCCTGAATCTCCAGCAGCTGTAGGTGCAGATTCCACATTTGCTGCAGACAGTAAATAGATGATGACTATTGGAGAGCCATTTTGCGATACTGTAAACTGTCTTAAGTTTTAGTTCATTTCTCTGTATTGTGTGATGCACACCATGAAACACAGCATAATACAACATGACTCAAGCCATTTAGACCAGTCTGATGTGCAGTGACATGCTGTGAATATAGATGATGTTTGTAGCCATTTTACATTCTGAAGACACTGCTGTACAACTTGAACTCCTTTATGGATAAGTCTTGACTTGTCAGAGCCAAACTAACAGGTCTACTCAGTCGTCTTGACTATTCAGGCTTTAAAGAAAATAGTGGGTTTTGAATAACACAGTGTTTGATTCTGTTTCCCACACTAGGTATTATATGATGCCTGTGCATTCCTGGAGAAGAACAGAGACACTCTTCCTGCTGACATAGTGGTGGTGTTGCGAACATCAGAGAACAAACTTCTCCAGCAGCTGTTCTCTAGCCCGCTAACCAAAACAGGTATTTTTTTGTGCAACTTTGCTAACACTGCATCGTTTTCAGGTGTCTCATACCCTAAAGCTCTTAACCAGTAGACCCAGGAAGCAAGGTTCCAGAGGGTGTCTGATGAGTAAGACAAGTCCCTGTCAAAGAAGGATGAAAATATGAGATTGCTTGATTCTTTGCCATTTGTCAGTCTTTGGCTGAGATGAGTTCTCAGTTGATAGATTCTTGTGCCATGCGTTTTAGAGTTCATAAATCATGTATATCTTAAATAAAGTTAGTTTGAAGCAACACGTATCTGTTTAGATGCATCAATGGAATACATGAATAAGTTTCTTCGAAATTAAAAGCATACTAAGCTGCTTAATTGCTTCCATTGAGTTAAAGCTCATTGATGTTGACTTTCATGAAAGTGCCTGTATGCATGGCCAAAACAGTAAGATGACGTTTGATCACTCCATGGGTAGCTGCCAGAGTATCAATTACCTGGGTAAGTGATAGTTCCAGAAATACATACCAAGAAACCAAAAAATGTGCGTGTAGAAAATGTCTGTCAATACTTCATGTGTTTTTTGTTTGTAATGGATAAGCAAAAGATGTAATACAAGGGAACAATCCAATAGGATGGATTGTATTAGATTGCAAATTTCTTTTGGTCTGATACGACATTTATTTTTGTGAGTGAAGCAAATTCCGGTGTTTATATTGTGGCTATAGAGCTGCCAGTGGGTGGAGTTTTGCAATGAAAGTATAGTACTATTCATTTTAAATAGAGAAGTACAACTGTATTTTACTGTATGATCACAGTAATATTTCCTGATTAACCAGGAAATGCAAATGCTAATCTATGTTATGCTGTCAAAAATGGTGAAATGGGTGTGAAGGATATCTTTCAAAATACTACAGTCAGACAAACATACCTTGGGCTGAATTGTGTTGAGTAATCAGTGCTGCTAGTGCCTTTGCAGAAGAGGTCATCGTATTTGCATTCAAAATGTCCTGAATAGAAATAAGTGTCTGTGCATTGTGTAGTGCTTTGCAGACTTACATACCAACTATAGATTGGATTCTGTGCCTGTGCAGTGTCCCTGTCTAGGGTTTCTGGATACTCGGTTAGCCCAGTCACAGTCTCTGGCTTTACCCTCCACCCTTCCTATGTAGAAAAAGAATATTTGGAGAAGCCCAGATGTTTGAGCCATTTCTGCATGTGCATAACTGATAGCAAACTATTTCTGTTTATGTTCTGTATTCTATGTACATAGAATAGATTCCTGTTCTACTGTCTCTGTCCTTTTCGTGTAAATAGAAGACTCTGGATTTTCTTCCTCCAGATTATGCTTTAGGAGGGTCCCTGACAGGTGAGGAGCCGATGAGGAGGAATCTGCTGCTCATTCCACTCGTGACTAGCAGAGAGGGGGAATATGCTTTAAGCTGGAGTAAGATTCTTTTGTGCCTGAAAGGAGAATAAAGAATCTTTACATCTATTTCTGTCATCTGAGGCCTTGTTAGACTGGTAAAAGAGATTCTTTAGTCATGCTGGATGGATCAAGCAGAGAAAGCTGATGTCTGGTCAGATGTCCAAGTCTGTCTTCACCCAACTCTCTGCCAGTGATTTTATACCTTGAAGCTATTGTCAAAGTGAAGCAGATTAGATGCTCTGTCCCCGTTATAAGTCCCAATTATTATAAAGATTACACTTTTAAGTTACTGTTTATTTTTAATTTCATGATGAGGCAACCAAACCCATGTGAACTCATCTAATTTGGGTTTTTTGGAGAAATTTTTGATGGCAGCAGCAGTGAACTGAGTATTTTGGCTGAGATGCATAAAAGATTCAGTAAGAAGATACTTCTTATAGTGATATTAGTCTGTTTCTACTTTTTTCTTGGATCTTAAATTCCTTATTTGTTTCCTATCTATATGGTTTTGATGGGTTCTGCCTCCCAGTATAAAACATTTACCTCTTCCTGAAACACCCATGGCAATATTTTCTATCAAGTCAGTAAGGGACATCCTGTTAAGAATTATGCATATGCTCCTGTACATGATGTATAAGAAAGCCATAAAACCCATATGTAATTTCTATTTTTTAAGAAAGTCTTCATATTTTTGCTCTATTTTCCCCAGCTGTTTAATATAATTGGCACCCATATCCTATTTGGGGCCTCTGTTCTAAAATCAGATTGTTGCCAGGTTTACTTTTGGCAGCTCGCAAGATAAATGAAAGATTTGGCTGAGAACAGAAGGCATAGCTGGCAATGCTGCTTCATCTCTGCTTGGTGAAGAAAGATGATGCTCTTCTGCTCACTTTGTAGGAAGATGTGTGCATACACCAAAACCTAAAGGTTGTGTAAATGTTCCAGCATGCTCTCTCCCTGCCTCTTAGAACTTCTCCCTCGCTCAACATGGGCTTCATTCCTACAACAAGTTAGGAAAAAAATACAAGTTACAATTCATAATCTTGATACTTTTCTTCACCTTTTTGTGGATTATTGATAGATGCAAAAGTTAATAATTTACATGGAGGCCATATGCATCTCTCCAGATAATGCTGACTCTAAACGAGCCTTCTGCCATCTCTGGTGTGTTGTTTGAAGGTGAGTGACAGCACATTCTCACATCTGCTTACAAGTAGCTCTGGATTTCGCAGCATGTGTGTCATCTGCCAAGCGCCTCTCTCCCATACATAGGAGAGTCACTAGGTGGTGCTATCCCAGAAGCAAGAGGGAAGTTGGGAGTAGAAACGGGTTTGACAATTACTGAACATGCATTTCTTAAATTCCAATAAGAAAAGATGCCTTTTACGCCCTAAGAAGATCCTCTGTTTGAAGTATATTTATATAAATGTCATAACATAGCCTTTCACTGTCAAAAACTGAGCAGCGGCAAGAAAATAAATATTAAAAAGTCTAAATTCTTTTACTAATTTAAGTTCATATTAATCCCTGTAGTTTATCAAATGTACTTATCCCCTCTTAACAAATGCTTCTATTTCACAGAAGCAGATGGTAGTTTAAAGCACAAGAGGTTATTAGCAGGACAGTGAAAAGGTGGTTTATGATTAAAAGAGTGCACAAAGACTGATATGAAACACTAGAACAAAAACCAAGCATTCTGAGACTAATTTTGCAGAGCTTAAAGCATTGTGTGTCTTCTTGCAGTGGAAACTTAGCACATTCAGCACATTTCAGAATATCTTGGCATTTTCTAGGGACCTTTAACCTCAAAACTGAATGAACATATTCAGGCTTAACCTGCTGATGCTCCCAATTGCTTCCATCCCTATTTGTCACTTGTTCTACAGACAGTTGCTCCTTTGCCACGCAGTCTCCGCCAACTCTTTTCCTTTTTAAGACTCCCAGCACCTTAGAGCTCAAAGCTGCTCCGCTCAGTGCTAGATTCTGGCTGTGGAGATCGGCAGTTTCCCCACATTGGGGGCGAGTTTCCCCGTGTGGGAGGAGAGGGAGCCCTCTGAGCCCAAGCAGCGCCAGAGCAGGGAGGCTGGCTAAGTGCGGAAGCTCTGGAGAACTGGCCCTGGGCTGAGCTTGGCTGCCTAAGGTAGCACAGAGCTGAGCAGTGTTGTGGCTAGTAAATTCTTAACAGCTGCTATTGCTCACGTGTTCAGAACGACCTGGTATCAGTGGATAACCCATTGCAGAATGATATAATATCCCATTGCTGATAAATACTCCTGGTCTGTGTTGCCTTCATTTTTGAGTATAATCTGTTAATGAGAACTGAGGTGGAAGTTTTCACTGCCTTCATTGGAGAATGAGGATAGTGATATTTTACCAAGGGATTTTTTGTCCAAAGCGTGAGGAAAATATTTTTAAAAAAAATTAAAAAAGCAAGTTAATTTTAGTCAGCTTACCTACAGATTACTTCCCAATCATTTTTAATGTTTCATCTGTGTTAATATAGCATCTTTAGGTACCCAGCCCTACTTACAGCTCTCAGAAAATAAAACAAAACAAAAAGATATTTGTACAAAAAAAAGTAAAATAAAAGTAAACCAAATTAATCACATGCTGAGAAAGAATGTGAAGAAGAAATGTTCTAGGCTTTCTTTATGGATACTAAAGAACACATTAACTAGGACCTTTTGCAGAATCATTTAATGATTTTTTCACTGATCCTTGGCAATTTCCCAATACTAATTTATCTGTAAACTTGATAGCAAGTGATAGCTCATGAAGACTCAGAAACAGAAGAAAATGGATTTTCTTGCAATTAATCCTGCAAACATATACTGCTGGACATAGAGTGAAATCATGACCACTTGAAATCTGTGGGTGTTTTTCCACGTTGTTTTTTCAGTCGAACCATTATTTTGTGTCATGTTAGCTACTTTGTCCTCTTACTGATCAAAAGCACTTTCTCTGGTGATAAGTACTAGCAGAAAACGTCTCTTGGCTTTGAGTACATCATGCTTATTCACTGAAATATGATATGTTCTAAGTCCACTTGGACTTAATGGATATTTTCTTTTAATTCCACAGATCATAATAAAGAAAAAAGTTCAAATACACCTTAAACTTTTCTAATTTATCCTGCAATTAAATCATTTTATAATGGTACTTTTGTGTTACATAATTTCTAAGAGATAACTGTGTGTGTTCTGTATCAAGTGAATGAGAAACAAGCCATTGTAATTATAATCTCTCTACTTAAAGATGAATCACAATTTACATTTTGTGAGAATTTGGGTCAAGTAATGGAAGCTGAATACTTTCTCTCAGAACGTAGATGCTTTCCTATGTTAAACTGGCCCATATGGTAGAAACATTTTAAAATTAAATGTTTTTGCTTTTCTGCCAGTGTGTTATGTGCAGAGAGAGACTTCAAACCACAGCTGTGCAGTGTAGCAGTTGTGAACTTTATTGTGTTGCAGATGTGGGACATCAGTAAAATAAACTAAATGTAGCCTAACTGATTTTGAGTGGTAGAGTGTTTGATTGCTTTCTATTTAGATTTTTGGTTTAGCATTTTACAGTTCACTGTTTCTTGGTCTTCACATCCTACAATTTTGTGTCATGTAGCAAATGTAGTACATGGATACTAATGAGATTTGCTAATAGGAGGATCCAGAGCATGCCCTAAAATAGCCCTTAAAATGGAGCTCATCGAAACAGAATCATCTATCAAATCAAAGTTATATATATATATATAACAAGTATTGGCTGTTGAGATTAACTCCCTATAAATAAAGGGACAGTTCAGTAAAGTGGGTTGCCCAAGCAGAAGTGCGTTGTTTTTACAGTGGTTTTAGTTTGTTTAGCTTGGAGTCTTACTACTATAAGAAGATGGATAGTGATACTGAAGTTTTTCCAATTCTGAATTTAAGTATTAATAATTCTTACCATGCAGTTTCTACTCATTAAGAGTTATACAGACTCTGCATTAATCTGTTAGTGTTAATTGCCTTGCAAGATGGACAAAAACAGTAAGGTCTTTGACCCTTTTACAGTTTCTTTTTATGACCACTGCTATGCAGTGTGAGATTCCTCTGAGTTTGAAGTCTTCAAGGAAAGCTGAAGTGTGGATTCTGATAATTTCTAAGCAGATTGGTGTGCATAGGTGACCCGTGACTTGGTAAAGTGCCGGAAGAATCTAACATAATCCAGCACTGTACACATGATTTACATCATTTCCGTATGGTCTTTAGGAAATGAAAAAGGTAACCACAGAGTTGAATACATCAGAATGCTGAAAAGGGTGGTCCTTTTAATTGCCCTAGGATTTCCCGTAGGGAGTAGGAGGGGATAGTGTTACAATGGCACTCGCTTTAGAGTTCTCTCAGCTTCAAAGGGAGCTCGAGGTATGTAATAGCTTCAGCAGCAGAACCTAAATAATGCAGTATATACTATAAACTGTGTTATAACATATATTGTGTGAGGAAGGCAGGAACATGCTCTGGTAATATAAAAAAAAAAAAAGACCTAGAAATCACGATTTCTCAGTCTGAGTTTCTTGTTTATTCACTATTATTTTAGAAAATTATTTTGGCCTCAGCTTAACCTCTAGTTTTGGGGTTTGTTTTTGTTTTTTAAATAAGGTTTTTAGCATTTTTGATGTATAAAAAAATGCATTAAAGGCAAACTCTGACATGAAGTAGCACAGCTTAGGAGAATCAGCTGCAACTAAGCCAAGTGACTGACAAGATCCCTTCCCCTTTCATGGCCACTCTTCTATCCTCAGCTTCTTTCTCCAGATATTTCTGGAAGAAGAAATAACCTTGCTGTGTGTCCTGAGGAGAGGTCATTTGAATAAGTTCTGGGGGTTTTTTTTCCAGCTAATTCTGAAAATATAACTGAGAATTCCTCAGCAGTGAGTCTTCACAGAGCATGCTTTTGCATAGTTCCTTCCAGTCTCAGTTACAGGATCTCAGCACAGTCTCCCTTGGCGACAGTCAGTCTCTTCCTGGCAGTGAGGTGCTTCGCTGACCAAGCAGGCTGCTGCATTCTGGACTGTCTGCTGTCCCCCATGTATTTTGAGTTTTGACGCATGTAACAGCATCGAATCTTACAGTGCCAAACGTGGATGGAAGTTGTTACGACCCATAGGTAAAAGAAAAGGCCCTCTGTAACCAGATAAACAGTTTGTCCAGCCCGCAAGCATGCAATCCGCTCCCTCTTTGCCACTGTCTGTGCCAGGATCATTGGGCCTCTTCCTTCTCCAGTGCCTGGAAATGTGTCTGCTTGCACAAATGGACTGTTGTATCTGTATTGTGTCTGCTCTCCGTAAGTATCGCTCATGCCATGGGACTGTGATGTTCTGAGAATCACATAACAAGCTCTGCTTGCATGTCCTTTGGTCCTATTGTATGTGTCTGAGATATTCCAGGAGATGTCTGCATTTCGGTGAACACATTCCCAGTTGGACAGGCAGCTACACATCTGTGGCAATGCAGCTAAAAAGTTGAGCATGTCGCTTAAAGTAGCTGTTAACACTCAGGGTTGTGTTTTAAAAATATGTTGGGCATTGCCAATGATTAATTATATGCAGTAATCATTTTTCTTTTTTTTTTTTGGTGGTAAAGTAAATAGTAAAGGAAGACTTTTAAAATTGAGACTTTAAAATTGACTTTTAAAATTTTATATAATTTTATATAATCTCAATTTTAAAAGTCTTCATTTACTATTATCTATATATTGTATATCTTGGCATATAGTAGACTTTCACATTCAGTTTATCTCAGCTGCTTTCAGATGTGTCTTCCCTTGCATTCTACAAGGAAACCACTAGCCGCTCTTTTAAAGTGATACTTCACCCAGCGATGATAATACTTGCTAGCACGGCTCGGGTTTGTCAGCATGCGCCCCTGCTGCGGGAAGGGCCTGGTGGGGGGTCTGCAACGTGTGCACCACAGGACAGTGCGCAGCACTGGGCTTATGCTCAGGTTCTTTTCTCCCAGTCTGTGAGGTTTTCAGCAACTGTGGATATAATATGTATCTGCTACCATTAAGATGAAAGAATCTTTTTGTTTAATTGAGAATCTGGATCAGAAGTTGTTATTCAGTAAGGCATGGACTTTTCATTTCAGATGATCTGGGTCCGAAAAATGCACCTTTTCCCTCCCGAGGGGTTTATTAGATTATTCTCAGATGGGCCTCTTGCTCTGCAGAGAAGGACCTGGGCGTCATGATGGATGTGAGCTTGACCATGAGGCAGCAGTGTGCCCTGGTGGCCAAGAAGGCCAGTGGGGTCCTGGGGTGCATTAAGAGGAGCGTCTCCAGCAGGTCGAGGGAGGTGACCCTGCCCCTCTACTCAGCCCTGGTGAGG
>JAWLRI010000130.1:28261-63684 GCA_034781795.1 Crypturellus tataupa | reverse complement strand
TTCTCTGGAGATCTTCAAGACCCGTTTGGATGCAGCCCTGTGCCACGTGCTCTAGGTGGCCCTGCGTGTGCAGGGGGATTGAACTAGATAATCTCTAGTGGTCCTTTCCAACCTTAACAATTCTATGATTCTGTGATTCACTATTACTAGGTTTTCATTGCTATTAGGTTTTGTTTTCTAATATGGATCTGATTTTGGAAATACTATTTCTCTTCCTTGCTCTACTCATTCTGGCTAGGAAGTAGCACTTTTTTTTTTCAAAATAATGTTGGAAACAGCAGTGTCTAGTGTGTATAGATCAATAGCTATATTCTACAGAGTGTTTTATAAATATATACTTGTGTAAAATGTATAATATATGAGAAAATTGGATTCTCAAATTTTTATTGCACCAGATTAGCTCAAATGAAATTAGTGACTCAAAAGAAAATAGTTTTGATATTCAGTGACCAGATTCAAATTAGTACCCAATAAAAAATTGCATGTATTCATTTGTAATCGAGCTAAGAGTCTAGTCTTACAGTAGCAGAAGATGAAAATGCAATATGTAGATAAGCAGTTGACTTCCTTAGGCTAGATGAAGTTTACTGAAAGGAAAGACAGAGAAGAATCTGTGTGTGTCAGAGACATTGTCTGGCTCTACCTCTTCTAGAATGCAAGTGCTTAGCTGCGATTATAGGTAGTGTCAATGAAATATGAATGCGCTGTAACAGTCCTGACCATATTATCTATATGGTATTTCAAATAAACCCTCTGTATTTGAGCCTGAAAGAAATTAAGAAAATGTATGAGGATAAGGAAAGAGCTGGTGCCCTCTATATAATAGTAATCCTTGGTACAGCTTCTATAGTAAGGTGACATTCTTGTTAGGCTCTTTCTCTGCAAGTCAGTCACACTTCACAAATTAAACCTTACATCAAAACATAATGTAGCTCTTACCTGGTGTATCCTTCCTTTGGGAAGGAGGAGTAGTGATCTGTTACAGTTGTAATAAATATACGATTACAAATATATTGTTAATATTACTAATATGTGCTTTCTAGTGCTTATAGAACCCTTAACCTAAGTAATACCAGAATCTCCAGCCAGAGCATGAACTGTCCATAATTAGTGTGTAAAGTTGGTGGCTGCCAAATCCTTAATTCAGCCGGATCACACAAGAGTGCCAGGGCTGCAAGTAACAAGCAAGGAATTTGTGCTGATTTGTGCTTTTTGAGATGCAGAGAGTACTTCCAAAAAACAACCTGAAAAAAGACACCCCTGTTTCTTGTTCCTGTGCTGTGTATATACTTGAAATAATTTCCTGCTTTCTTCTGTATGGTAGAGTACTTAGGTAGTATTCTCTGTCTCGCCTTTTTCATCTGGTAGTTTTCTCATTTTTTGCCTGGAATGAGGCATCAGTGAAGGATATGTTTGCAGAGGTGTGACACTTCTGTACAGGTTCAAGACACAGGAAGCTTGCTGTGTGTTGGCACAGTGAGCTGAGCCAGCGCCTGCAGACTTTTGCAATGCCGCATTTTCTGTTGTAAGCTCTCAGAGCATCTACTAAAGCCTAACAGCATTCCTAGCTTTATTAGATATAGAGGAAAAAGGCATACGGTGAGCATGACTGATTCCCCCAGTGACACAAATCACTCCCAGAGACCATAGTTGCCGATCCTGCAGACACATAGGTAGGAGTTTTTCAGATGAGCAGTGAACTGAAAAGGACATGCGTGTGAGTAAAATGAAACATGTACATGTTTGAAAGATAAGTCCTTGTTTTAACCATTAGCTTCTGCCTGCTCCCACATGAATTGCTTTGCTATGAAACCTCAGAAAGTTTGATATTTTTCTAAATCACTTGATTTGCTCAATTTACAGAGTTGAATTTAATACAGGTTAACACAGGTGACTCTGTGTGTCACCTGTGTTTCATCTGAGATGTTGACATTTAATGTGTGTGAATTCTGAAAGACCCAGTGTGATCTTTTAACCTTTAACCAATTTAACCTCTCAGGGTTTAATTGGCTATGATGTTATCTAAAAATATTTGTTCTTAAAACATTCATGTTCTTCACAAAGTGGAATAACATTTAATTATTTTAGTATGTAAAGTAGTAAATGACCTTGTAAATGATAATCGAATACAGGGATGAGTACCCTGGATGTCTGCTGACTGTGGAACAAACACCACACTAACTCAGGTGAAACATTCCTTATTATATAGACTGATTTTCAAAGCACATTTGTTCTGTTTGTTAGTCTTAATGGCTTAGCTGTGTTACACTTAGGTAGTTATTTTCCTGAAAACAAACTCCTTAAGATAACTAATGCACTAACTTATATTTAAGCATCATTTTGTGTTTGATCTGGGAGAAAAAAAAAATAATATATTTTTTCTATGGTTTTTGACTGGAGCTGCAGTTTGCTAGTTAGCAATTACAAAGGAGTTTGTTTGATGTATGAAATAGGAACTGATAATAATCCGTAATGAAAAAGTGGTTTTATTCTTTGTTTAATCTGTTTTTGCCAATAAGGTAATAGGGTAAAAGAGACAGCAGATCATTGTTCAGGTAATTTGGCTTTTCTAGGCAGTAAATCGCAGCCATGCTAGTTTATGCGGTTTCCTCCTTTGACCATACTGTTATTTAGGCAAAATGATGCATGCTATATATAATATATAGAAAATAAATGGATAATAACAATCAGATGTTGTGGAACGATGCATTCCTGCCCAGGGGAAGGCAGGTAGTCCCCCTGGGCAGGAGCATCCAGCAGTTCCAGACCTATTGAAAAATACAAATGAGAGCAGGCTTAAGGGATGGCTTTACAGGGTTTATTTCAAAACAATCAGTCATCATTTACATGTCATACAAAAGATTCAGCATTTGTATTAGTCTTCTCCTATAGGCATCACATTTAGGTATCTGGCAGACTGTTGCTCTGAATTTACATAATAGTCTTTTTGGCAAATATCAATTGAAATGTCCAGTAAAAATTACATTCACATCAGAACCCCAGGACTGTACTTCTAAGTAACAGTATGAAAATTGGGAACTCTCCTTTCCTTGGGAGGAAAAACTTCTTTCTTGGAGCAAAAAAACAAGCTGATCCATAGCTGTTCTCAGATGGAAAGGGCCATCTTACTAGAATTCCTTTTCACATGAATGAACTACTTTTTGTCTTCGTTTGGTGCTCGAAGAAAGATTTTTGATTAATAAAAGTATTTATTTATTTGCTTATTTTGTGAGATCAGAAATGATTAGTTTTAGGTTTACTTGAAGAACTTAGGAAGGCCTCAGGGATATTAGTTACGGAGCCTTGAAATCTAATGCAAGGTGAAAATTAAGCAACTGTATTATTGTTCCAAATTTTACTGGTTATTGGAGTTTTGTGTTTTATCATGAAAAAAAAGCCAAACTTAAGCATTTTTAAATAATCTGATTCAAACTTTTTTCTTTCCTAAAACTCCCATTTAACTCTGTATTGTGTTACCAGTTCTCCAATGCAAGGCTTTCAAGCCTAAAGAAGACCTGAATTGCTAATCAGAGGCTAGCCAAAAACAACCTCACCAGGTTCTCAGCCCTATTTATCCATAAAAAGGCACAGATAAAAAATAAATTCACCAACAACATGCACGTTGAAGGAGTCATATTAGCCCTAGATATATACATACAAAATATAAATATATAAATAATATTTATAAAGTAGTATATATAAGTATATACATACAATATATAAAATATTTATAAGTGTATATATAATATTTATAATTCATACTAGATTTTCAAAACAGCTTTGTGGTTTTCATTAGCCTAAACCCTATATCGTAAAGCAGTCTCAAAGAACATGCCTTGTGTTCTGCACTGAGATTTGGACTGTGAGATAATATACCCTAGTTTGGAAATGATGTGCTAGTTTTGCAGCATTCTGTCAAACCTAATGCCAGCAGCTTATAGAGAAAAACAGAATGTCTGAATTGCTTCAAAAAATATCATCACCTTGTTTCTGAGTGCCAGCCCCCTGACTGTTTGCAGGAGATTGGTATTTTCCGTGTTAGGAGGGAAGTACGAACAAAAGTTCCTTTCAACCTTACATGGAGCCTGTTTGCTCTGTTCTCTTATAACATAATTATCAGTTTTTGTTTTTCCTATCCTGTCTCCTTACCAGTTATGCAATATATAATTCTGCAAAATTCTGAAGACTGAGTTACTTGCTTTCTCTAAAGCAAATAGCTAAACACTGGAGTTGATGCAAACAAGGCACTTAGCATCTGAAAGAAGTGTTCACACTTTATTTACATTTAAATTAAAATGGACACTTATTTATGTGTTCTGGTTCTGAAAGGTGTGTGGTACATCTGCAGAGGCCTATTGTTTATTCATGCTGTAAATCCTTTGAAATGTGTTAAAATGCTTCCCACTCATTATAAAAATCCTACCACCCATGGATTAGGGCTTTGATGTCACCAATCCTGCTTCAAAGGGTTCTTTCAATGCTATTAATCACAGTTTAGCCTCTGAAGATATAGCCAGAGAAAACATTTGGACATCTTGTGCTAGACTTGCTAAAACTTTGAAATAGACAGAGTGTCTTGCCTATGCACAGGCCCGTATCACTTCCTCCCCATTTTGTGAGCCTTTATTTTGAAAAACTGTTTTATGATGACTTTGCCTTCCTGGAAATAAGGCAGAAGTTTAGGTTACATCATACTGTATATTAAAAAAGGCAATGATGCCTTTCAAGAAAACAAAAACTCTCTTTTCAGTGAGGAATTGAGTCAGTCTTTAAAAACCCCAAGGGACAAGAGGACCTGGGATTAAGCAGACCTATGTGTCAAAAAGGTCAAAAAAGATACAGTCTTATCATTTTCTCACCTCTTTTGTTGGTTTGTGAACTTAAGATGCTATCTAAACACTTCAGGAGACACACAGTTTCATAGAAATGAGGGTCTTGCTGCTGTCTTTTTTTTTTTCTTTTTTCTTTTAAATCTGAGCAAGTCACAGAGAAGGTGATTGCTCCTGATTGAGCTGTAAGCCTTTGTGCTGCCCTTGTTTTCATCAGATCAGTAGCTAAGGTCAGTGACATGCCACCTTATTGCTGGCTTTTTCCTTCCTTTTAAATCAACACAGTACTCTGTCATGCCAGGGCTGAATGCCCCTGCAGGCACAATTGGTAATGAGCGGGGTGTGGAAGGAGTCTGGTGGTGTCACTGTTTTTACTAGTGTTGCAGAAGCTGTTTTCCCACCACACTGATTTTTGCCTGCTGCGCTTTTTATGCAGTTGTTGCAGTGTGTTTCTTTCTCTTTAAACAGGTAACTTGGCACAGGCAAGAGCCAGAGTGACAGCGGCATCTAGGTCTTTGCCTCCACAGTTGAGTGCTGGGCGTATCAAGGTTAGTAGTGTTCCCTTTGAAAACAGACAGTTTTTCATAAAATATTACATTGAGACAACGGACATGATGCTTAGCTGATGTACATGTTTAGTGAACCGCTTAACACATGTGAAAGTCTGGCTTCCGGTCAGAAAATGGGAGCTTGAGGGAGCACTGTTATTTCCAACAATAGTGAACCTCCTATTGTAGAATCCAGGAAAGAAACAATTAAGCAATGATTAATCTTCAGTACCACTATTCCTCTTGGTTACAGTGGAGTCAAGACTTTTTCTCTGACAGTTTTGGCCTAAGATGATATTTAGATAAGGATATTTAGTTAAGTAAAGCTTGATTAGTGTATTTAGCAGCATGAAAGGCAAACTATAGAAATGATCTGTTCCTGCTTTACTCAACCTGCAAGTCAGAAACCTGGGCATATTTGTAACTCTACAAGGACTGGATTTGTTCAATATGTGAAAGCAATAATTTCCAGTGACCTCGTAAGATGATGTGATGTCGTACATCATTCTTTTCATACTATTTCAAAATTCTAATTTTCTAGTGATGAAGCATTTTGTCCTTTAGAGGTCAAGCTGTGTTTCCATTTTGGTCATCATCATATAAGTAGTTATTATCCATTACTATTACTGACCATTGAAGTGCAACATACGATTTGAAATATCTTTCATTTTCGTTTAAAAATAGTAATTTAAAATACAAGATTATATTATGATAGTCTTATTATGTTGTATTTTTTTCCTGACAAGCCTCTTGTAATAGTCTATTGTACATGTGATTATTGTCCTATTATAGAGTTTCATATCTCCATATGCACATTATAAATGAACTAGAGGCAAAACTGTAAAAAAATACAGCAAAATCTCCCTAGTTTAATTGTTTATCAGAACATTTTTATTAGAATTTTCAAATATTTCTATTCAAAAATACTTTGAAATTCATTCATACAGCTTTTACAATGAAATTCACAACTCCATGCATAAAAAGAGAATTCTCATGGTGCTGATTTTAGCCTGATTTGCTGAGAAAAAGTGTCTACATCTTCCTCTATGAGTTTGTGTCTTACTATCTGTCTTTCTCTGTGTCCCTCTCTCCCCCCTCTCCCCACCACTCCCTCAGAAACAAACAAACAAACAAACAAAACCTCTTTTGAATGCAGTAGGCCATAGTGAAGTGTATTTGACAGGCTCAAAGATGATAAAATTCTACAAGTTTGGTGAAAATAAACAGATGTGCAAAGGAAGGACTGTTGTATTGTCTGAAAGGCAGTAGCGTAAGCTCACTCTGTACTATATAGCAGGGATTCCAGATGTGCCTGACAAGTAATCAGTGATGAACCTCCAAGAAAAAAAATCACTTGGAACCTAGGCTTTCTTACACAGCCAAGCATCCAATTTCAAAGCTCAAATTCATGAGCAGTTTGGCTTCACTATGATGTTCTATTCATTTCGTATTTAATTCAGTGTTCTTTGAGATTAAGTTGTCTTTCTCCTGACACTGAATGTCACCACTTATTCTGCGTTTACTATTGACACACTTATTTCAAGGGTGAAAGACTTTTTTTTTTTTTTTTAACTTTCTTCTTAAGAGATACAAAATGAAGCAAAAATGCCACTCATACCGGGATGGGATGTTTACACTGTGATTTGCACTTAAATGTTGCATTTCTTTATATATTGAAAACCTCTGTTATATAGCCTGTGTAAACTGGGTATACTGAAGAGGAGGCTGCTTTTCCCTGGCTTTGCTCTGCCAGCAATGTGGTTAATCCTGGTTCTTCCTTTCCAGCTAGAATGGTGGCTGTTCAGCTTTCTGAGGGAGGGCATAGTAAGCGCTAAAGTTGTCCCTTCCTCAGTCATTATGGACCTCAGATGTGCTCTCATTTGCAGGTGCACTGTAGTGTCCTCTTAAAAGCCCTTTCCTGAATTATAGTGTCTCTCCAACCACTGTGTTTACCTACTGACATACATTAGCATCTCTGAGCCCTCTGGAAGCCTAGCTCCTGAATCTAATTTGTTTTGGTTTCTGCTGAAATACATTTCCAGTTTCCACACCTCTGTATAGGAAAACTAGTCATTAACAAAGTCTCCCTAACTTCTTTTCAAACAGTATTCAGTGATATGGTTTTGCCTGACCTCTATCAGAGGTTTAGATGTCAGTTCTCAAAAAGTCTCACCAAGATAGTTTTGAAAGATGACTGTGTCCTTCCCCATGAATGTCCCTGCTGTTCTGATTAGGTCATTGATGTTTGCTCTTGTCATATGAGCTCTCAAGATGGTTGATGTTATCTGTGCTGATAAAGCATTTTTTCCTGGGATATATTACAGAATTTTCTGTGTCTTTAAAATTCAAATCAAACTGTACCTTTTTATGCTCATGTATTAATTTGAATGCATACTAATGCCTGTACACCACTTCAGGCAAGAACATTACAGATTACAAAACCATATTGAAATTTTTATGGTTACCCTTATTGAAATCTGTTTGCCTTTGTACCATCTGCATGTTGAATCTTTTCTTCATGAGTTTTTTCTTTTAACTTCTTTCCCAATAGAAAATCCTTTTTCTTGATATAATACTACTTAGTGCTTCATTTCCTTTATATTTTGCATGCAGTCTCCTATATCTCTCCTGAAGGTAAGAGACACAATTACTTTGTTGGGTAATGGTAAACTTGCAGCAATTACATATTGTGTTCAGAAGAGTGGTCTTAAGGCAGCAAGCTTTAGAAATGATCGTATGAAGCAAAGTCCAGGAAGTGTAGTACAGGTGCTGACAGCAGCATTTTCTGGTTTATACAAATGCCACCTGGTCAGAGCAGATGGTAAGCTGCCACAAAGCAAGAGAATACTGAAATGTTCTTAATGCTCCGTGCAAACTGGATGTTAGTTGATTTTCTTTAATTTTGTTGAGCTGTGATACAGCAACAAAATCTGCTTGTGATTGGTAACTATGGTTATAGTCATTAATAAATTCTGGTTTCATTTTGATAAGAACAGCTGTACTGACAGTATAACAAAAATATATGAGGAGCAGTATGGTTGCTGGCTGGGTATATACTCTAAAAATAATTTTGTAATCTATGAAAAGAATGCTGAGAAAGAGATGTTTGAAGCTATAACAGTTGAGCAGAATGAGACTACTGAAACTCAGCATCAAAATGGTATCTAGTAGTAGCCACAACAGCAGATAAAAAGTTATACACTCTGAAAACCGTATATTGTGTATTCTGTTTGTCACTTTTTATCCAACAATGACGTTTTTTCCATACATTGCCAGAGTCAGACAGCTTTTTGAAAATTTACTTCCTGGTCATTGTAAAAATGGAAACTCTTCTTCTGCAGAAAATAAGACTGATGGAATTCATGGTAATGGTGACAAGAGGAATGCTTTTTAGAAGTCAGATCATGAAATAGGGCACCTAGACAGCTGCTTCTTTGGTCTGGTGCTGTCTTATGACAAAAATGTGAGATCACATCCAAGCTGATCAGAAGATCCTCTCAGTTGAGGAAGATTTTTTAAATGAATGCATTAATAGGGGAGGGAGATATGGAAAGGGTAATATTTCTTGTTTTGAGGAGGTCGGGAGATCTGAGCTACATAGCTATTGCTACGTGGGTCAGAGAAATGTCAGCCCAACTTCAAAAGGCCAAGTGGCAGCCTAGAAATTACCTGTGTGTTTATATCCTGAGTCAGTAGCTACCTCACACAGTAGTTGTACAGTAGACATGTCCTCTTGCATGGCTGGAAGAAACACAATGTTAAACAGAATAACAGCTTAATGGTACTGTTTCCTTAATGAAATATTAATTGCAGTGTATTAATTTACTGAAAAAGGGCATGGCATGCAGGGTTTTTTACGTAGAATTGCTACTACCTAACTTGTCTTGGCACACATTATGAAATGAAAAAGAGACACTGCTGACCATGACAGCAATGCTATATTCTATTGTAGCTCACAAGCATCTTTTCACTGGAGAGTAAGCACTAATGAACGAAGTGCTGCTTACTGGGTGGCTCAGTTTGTACTCTGCTTTTCCCAAAGGGGCTAGGAAGTCAGCAATAGAAAAGCCATTTGGCAGAGTAGGGCAGAAAGACTCTTTCCCATAGATGCCGCACTACTTTCATTCTCCTTTTCAAGAGCCTTGGTGTAAGGTACAGGAAATGCCCTTTTGTACAGTGTGGAACTAAAGAATGAATTTCATCAGTTTTGTTTTCTTCTTTCAAAACTTTTACAAGAAGGGTTCTTTGTGTGCACATGTGTGTTCCATCCTTGCTTACACACTGAAAAGAAGTAAATGATGGATACCGAAGACCTATACATTGTAAATAAATTGGTGAATGTTTTTCTATATGGCATTCTTTCATTTTTACTCAGTCTGCTAGTAATATAATAATAGGCCAGTTCCTTTCTAAGACAGAAAGCAGAGTACACAAAGGATGCTAGCAATGGTCAAAGAAATGGCCACCATCCATTTCATGTACTTGCTGTCTTGTCTAAAACTACAGAAGACATAAGAGTCCTAGTTTGGTTTAGTAAATGCAAACTGAGAGAATCTGTGAATCTTGGCAATGTTAACCTGCTAACACTGGAGAGATTCAGACCAAAAGTCTTACAGCTTGGTCTCTAAATTCAGGCCAGGCTGGTATGATACAAACATAAGCCCAACACAGAGCTAATTCATACTCAGATCCTCTAAGTCAGCAACATCAGTAATCAGAGAGACAAAGTTAGTGAATTTGAAGTTTTCCTGCCAATAAGACCGTATTGAAATTTTACAGCTTTTGATGCTTTTAGAGCCCATAGAACTGCCACTGAAACCACCATATATCCTGGCCATCCTACCTGTGGTGAGATCCTGCTGAATGCACACTTGAAGGAGTGATCATAATGAATCCTGAACCCAACTTTCAGATCTGAGATGGGGAGTGCTCAGTAATTTTGGTGGGATAACTCTAGCATTTGCCTTTTATCTTCCAGGTCGACACAATGGAGGTGATGCGACACCCTGAGGAAACAACTAACATGAAGCGGCAAACTATGGCTTCTTATTTTAGGGTATGATTCTTGGCAATGCAAAATGGAGGAGATGGACAGTACTGTGCAGAGCAGTGCAGTTGGGTCAAAGATTCTATCACGCTTTGAGGGTGACTGTTTGCAACAAGTGACTAATCTTCAGGAGGAGGATAGGGCAGAAATACCAGTAGTTAGAGTAGTCCCAGGAGAAGCAGATAGGTAAAACCTAATCATACTGTTTTTATTTTAGAGCACAATGGAAGGAAAAAAATTGTTTTCTATGTCAAGGGATAGAATGAGCAGGAAATAATGGATCTACTTTTCAGTAGGTAGGTGTGGTGTAGATGTTGAGAACCTTGTGAATGGCTGTGATAATACTGCACTGCCTTAGCTTGCCAAGGGAGATTGTGCAGTCTGCATCCTCTGTGATTGTGAGAATCATGTTACACAGAGATGTGCCTGAAATGGTACAGATACATCCAGTGCTGTCGTTGGGAAGAGGATTGAACTAATGACTTCTTGCAAACCTCTTTGTGAGTTTCTGTGTTCATTCGATTGACTGTAAAGCTGCTTTTCCTGCTGGGGATATTATTTGACCAAATGTGCTTAGAATAGATATTTAGTTGGGACATTTGTGACTTAAAACTTTGTAATTTGGGCCTTTCTTTACAATAGACAAAGTGGTATGAGGAGTGGGGATGGGAGAAAGTGGAAACTTTATTTTTTTTTTTGACAATTGAAAATTTTTAATGGATTATTTTTTAAGCAGAAATTAAAAAGTATAATGTCAGTGCAGATTAAAAGTTGAACAGTTAAAATATTAGAAAAATTAAGAGCTTTAGAACTCCTTGAGATCTATTCACGACTTATGTGCTACTTAAAAATACACCTTTCCTGCTTGAATATTTGTATTGTATGTTTCAAGTCTGTGTATCTTTTTCTTTTGCCCTCCAGTATTCCCTCATGGATCTTTTGTCCAAAATGGTTGTTGGACAGCCTCACTTTATCCGTTGCATTAAACCTAATGATGATCGAGAGGCACTGACATTTTCTCATGAGAGAGTCTTAGTGCAGCTAAGATACACAGGAATTCTAGAAACTGTCAAAATACGTCAAAAGGGATATTCTCATCGCATCCTCTTTGAAGAGTTTGTGAAAAGGTGAGACTGTTCTCTTCTGAAACATGGCACTCATTTTACTGAAGGAGGTTTTAAAAATATATTGTATGCTTAGATACAGACAGTTATAGACATTTATTTTGTACGTGTATGGCCTGAGTCTAATGAGAGTAGTGACTATCTGATGCAAGTGCTGTAAGCATTAATGTTCTAAAGGAGAACATCCCTAAAGGAGACCAGCAATGAGCACTTAGTTTTCAGTAGCAGTTCTGTCCCAGTGATGTATGTTTGCAGAGGCAACATATGGCAATGTACATGATGCTTCGGTAATATAATGACTTAAAAAGGTAACCGAAGTACATGCACGTGATACGAAAGCTTTGAAAAAGATTTTCCGAGGGTGTCAATCTCAAGATAGAGGACTTTAATTAAATCAGGGAATAAAGCGCTAATTTCTTAAAAAAAAATCAATATGGATTTCAAACATAGCACTTCGTAAAAAAAAAAAAAGTGGTTTCAAAATGTGTTTGTGAATAGGACATCAAATTTGATTTGTTTACAGACTTCGGCGTGTAGAAAAGCCATACTGGTAGAATCTAAGGCACGAATTCAAAACTGTATGGTTGTGCCAGCATGGTTCCCTATGCAGACTCTCTATATAAAAATATTTGCCTTCCTCCTCTGTCTCCCTTTCTCCTTTTCCCCCTAGTTCCTACTCCCTTTCCCCTTATTCTTTCGTTTCTCCCTGGGTGTTCCCAAGGGACCAGCTGGAGAGCAGCTTTTCAGAAAGCACCTGGGGGTCCTTAGTGGGCCCAAGCTCGCTGTGTGCCAGGCCGTGCACCGCAGGGTCAGGAGGGCCAGCGATGTCTTGGGCCATGTCAGAAAGAGCGTTGCCAGGAGGCCCAGGCAGGTGACCCTCCCCCTCGACGGAGCCCTGTTGAGCCCCAGTGCTGGATCCCCAGTGCAGGAGACTTAAGGATGCAGTGGAGCGAGGCTGGGGAAGGGTCAGTAGGTAGTGAAAGGGCTGGAGCATCTTTCATGAGGAAAGGCTGAGAGAGCTTCTGTCCAGCCTGGAGAAGAGAGAGCTCAGAGGGATCTTATCACTGTTTATATATGTCTGATGAAGGGGGTATGAAGAAGATGGGATCAGGCCAGCTGGACCATTGGTGTCCAGAAAAAGAACAAACAGATATTTTGGGGCATGATTTTCCTCCTAAACCTTCATTCGTAACATGACTAAATTTAGTAAAGTCTAAAATAAGATTAACAAAGGGATTTTGTGGTTTTGTTTTGTGATTACTGACGCATCGAGATCCTGAAGAGGCCGAAGTCAGAATTATTAACTTTTATCCAAATTACCCATAAGTGAACTAAAATTAATTCCATTGAAATTAGTGTAAATTGAGAGCAGATTAGGCCTCCTCTAATCAATAGCTTATTTCATTTTAAAGTACACTGAATTAGAGTATAACCTTGAAAAGTAATGGTAGTAAAAGCAGTGCTGACTGTAGCTTTCTGTTGTGCAGATAAGGGCAAATTGTGTTTAATGCCTTGTCAGGTATTCCCCAAGTTTTTAGTCCAACTTGATATAATTATTTCAGGAAAGAGAGTAAACCTGGAAAGGGATTGGGCAGGGAGGGATTCAGCAGTTTGCCCGTCAGCACAGCAGACTATCTGAATGAGTTGAGACCCTGAGTAGGAGGGGGAGGGAGGCTTGGTGTTTCTGTCTCCAGGCTTTATTTTAAACAACTTCTATTCTGTTTTGCTGTTGGAAAAAAAAAATCATGAACAATGTTTAAAATTGGTTTGGAACAGGAAACATTTAGCTTCAGCTTGAAGCTGTGACTAGTCAAGTGTTTTTAGGCACTAAGCAGTTGAATACATAAAAATGTTTGAGAAAACAGGTCAAATGCTAAACAGATTGGCACTTCTTTATTCATTATCAAAAAGACATTAGGCAAGTATGAACAAGAGTTTCAAAATGTCAGTAACTCTGAGGATATCAAAGATTTTCTAAGCTAGCAAGTTAATTGGTATTTTGATCCTTTTGAGTAACTTAACAACAAAAAGGATGAGCCAGCACTTTTTCTCCCTTGATGTTATTAAACAAATAGGTGTGCTTCTTATCTGCCTGTTCAATAATGCTGTTTTGTAAACTCTTAGCAGGAAATATGAGGACAAAACAATCAAAGGCAGGGAACGGAGCCATTCAGGGTTTATCAGGTGGGAGGTAAACAAAAGATAAAGCTCTCTCTCTTCAGTGTTTCTCTTCACTGTCTACTGTTCTCATGTAGAACAGATTATTTCACAGTGTTGCAAACCTGGAAGTTAGTTAAAAAACAGATGGTCAGGAGAAGCCTTAATTGTAACTCACTCACAGTTTCTTTAACCAAGAGTACAACCATCTGTTTTTTATATTTTTTATAAATGTTGTCTTTATGTACGTACACATATGTAGGTGATATGTGTTCAGTAGGAAAGGTAATGCTGTTCAGCACCAGTAAACACCATAGCTCTGTCAGGTCGTGGGCTCTGTCTCATGCTCGCTGCTGCAGGATGCCCATGGTAGCGTGTTGCTGCGAAGGACGTGCATGTGTAGCACGTTGCTGCGAAGGACATGCATGTGTAGCACGTTGCTGCGAAGGACATGCATGTGTAGTACGTTGCTGTGAAGCACTGTGGCCTCCTCACTCAGCGACTGCAATCGCGAGTTTTGGGTGCCATTTGTTAACCCGAGCTGGCAACCAGGTGTGCTCAGCATGGGGGCCACGCAGTGCCTGTGAGCGGCGAAGGGCAGAGTGTGTCTGCGGGGGACCTGCTCCAGCAGCCCCGGCAAATGGGGCACTTCATGCCGTATACCAATGTCCAGACCCCAAGAACCTCATGTGCCACGTCATGGGTTCCAGGTGGGCCCTCTTCCAAGTTCCCCCATGTACACACTTTTCCTGTAATCTGCCATGTACCATGTCATGTGCTGAAAGACAAGAACCTTGAGAGTGTGGTGCTGCTAGATGGTGTCAGGATTCAAGTGCCTCACAAGCACACAGGAATGCATTGAGAAGTTTTGTACAAGTTTCATAAAAGGATTATTATCTCTCCTTCCTTTCTGTCTTTTTATCTCTTCTCTGCCAGTCCATGTTGGGTAGTTTTGTACTGCAGTTGTGGCAGAATGCATTTTTTCTATGAACTGTATCCGCTGCATAGCCTGATGATGCTGTTCTGATTGTACACTGAGGGCAAAATCCAGTGATATTATTGAATAGTAGTGAGGTACACTTGTACCTAAGTGAGGTAGAGTTTCCTTCTGTAATTTTACAGTGCACATTTGCATAAGGATCCTGTTGGGGATATATTTTAAAGAGAAAAAGAGTTAATCATTACTTTGATTGAGTCAGTTGTGTGGAATTGCTACTGCCTTCAATTCTGGAATGTAAAGGGAACTTTTGTAAGAGCAGTTGGTATAGTAGTCAAATGCTATTTATTGAACAGTTCCACAGTTCACACTTAAGGATGGGAGTGGACAGGAATTGAACTCTTTGTTTGCAGTCAGTTTATCCAATCTAAACTTACCAACACTAAAATGCCTTGGCCATAATCACATAATGCATGGCATCATCCTATTTTTACCCATTTCTTAGCATACTTGATTGTCTCTAACACTCTGCATGTCCTAGCTTTGCAGTTACAGATGTGGTGATAAGTCAACTTTAAAAAACATCAGTTTATGCCTAACTACTGTTAAATAAAGTTAATAATATGTTTAATATTGATATTAATAATAAGAATAATATTATGTACATGCAGTATGGTTTCTAAAATAGTATCAGTGCTAACACTCAGATACTCAGAAATGTTAGTAGAAGTAGCAATATGCATCAAAAGGAAAAAAAAATCCTACCAGCTTTGTCCCCCATTTTACATTCTCAAGTTTGTCTGCAATCTCATACAAGTTGGTTTGTAACAGCCTGTGGTTATTGCTGCATTCAAAAGCATCAAAGTAGTGCTAAGATCCCACCTAGGTGGTATCTTATTAATACAGAAGGCAGAGCCTTACTTTAACCTGCAGTCATTTGAGAAAGCTGCTCTGGTAGTAAGACTGTTCTTATCTATATAGGCTACATTTATTTCCAAAACATGTAAATTTTTTTTTCTTCTCTAATTCCAAACATTTTAAGGTAGAGATTTTTGCAGTATATATCCTTCATGATTTTTTGTGTGCATTAAAAAATAATATCATGAATGTCTGATTTAAATCCAAAGTGAAAATCCAAGTGTGGTGAAATTACCTTTGTTCATTAAGGCTTTCATTATTCTTTCATTAAGACCTTCCAGGATTATGAAATGACAGAGGAAGAACTGTAAATTTTATTTTTTTTTAAATTGAAATAAACATGAATAAATAAATTAATCTAAAAGAAAGCAAATAAGCAATGATAAATTAACATAAAAAATCTCTGGAATATTCAGAATCATGGCATTTTCTACTGGAATTGCAAATGCAAATATGGAAATAAGTAGAGTAGAGTTTCCTACTCACCTGGGAGTGAATGGGGTTTCTTACCTAATCTTTTTAAAGGTAAGGATTTGGTTTCTTCTCCTGGTGAAATGATACAGATGCAGGTTACTTCGTGATTTCTGTAGAGTAGGTTTAAACTTAAAAGCTGATAAATTAAAATGAACAGAAATCTGGTTGCATATTTTCCATAGTTTTGGGTGCATGCCAAAATATTTGTCCTACCACTGCACCATGAAAGTGAAAGGTGAAAGTTTTTACTGTTTTCTGAAATACTACATATATTCCACTGACATATGAACATTTTTCAATTCAGTAAGATAATTGAATGACCCTATGTGACATTTGTGTTCCAATAGAGTTATCCTGAACATATCATGTCAAACTATTTGTATATTTGTAGTCCACAACTTAGGAATAGGAATCAGTTGGAAAACAGAGCATTTGCTAAAAAGAGATAAATAAATAAGGATTTGAATTTTTGATCATTATTTTAGAGACCCTTCATAGGGCAAAATGCAAACTCCAAAGTCAATTCTGAAGCACAAGTAATCAAAAGGGAATCACCAGTCTCACAGTCCTTATTTCTGATAAGTAGAGTCCCTTCTGCTCTTGGATTTGTCATCATAACTGGAAAGGAGCAGGAACACTTGATGGAGAAAATCTGACACACCAGGACATTTAACCAGTCACAGGAATCTTCTGTGCAATGGTCTAATCAACAAAGAAGCTGAGAAAAACACCCTTTAGGGAAAGTTCTTATGAAATAGTGGAAGATAACATGATAACAGAGTTATATACAGAAAATGCAGTTTTTCGCATTCATTTTAAGTAGAATTCCATTCTAAGTAGACTTTTTTTTTTAACATAAACATATAAGACATAATAAGACTTAAAGTGTACATAATGTAATAAAAGATTTAGTCAAAACAAGAGTTGGTAAAATAGGATTAGATGAGAGAAGCTGCCATTTTTTCAGATATTTACTGATTTTTTTTTTCTTGAGTATCAAAAGAAAATAAATGCTAAATAGTTAAAGAGATGTAATGGAGGAGGCAGGAGATATTAGATTTGAAAATTATTGATGTTTGTCATAAACTAAACTGCAGAGTCAAATAGGTGAATTCATACTTCAAAAATACTTTGTAGTCAAGTTTTTATCACAAATAAGAAGTCAACTTTTTGATTATGTGCCTCCATTGGTAAGATTCTAAGATCCAAAAATAGAACCTTCACCACTATTTTTTTGCACCAATCTATGTAAAAACTTCCACAGTTTTAAACATCCTGACTACAGTGTGCATTAAAAGTCAAGAACCATCAGAAAACTGATATTAGCATTCACTCGAATCCTTCCCTCTTTTTAAGAAGGGAAAAAAAGTGCATTAGGTTACACACATGGGTCACAAGTAATTGTCATGAGTGTCTGAACTGCCTTTTGAAGCAGATGCCAATTTTCTATTGGTGTAACTTCCCCGAAGAATCTGTCAAATATGTGTTGAAATTATACACTATAAAATTTGTTTAGGTTATGTACATTTTAAATCTGTGTTTTACTAGAGCAACTCAGAACGATTTTTGTCTTCTAAAAGCTGTCATTGTTACGATTAGTAGCAAAGCAGAGGCAAGTCCTTTATTTTTTCTTTTAATACACCCTCTCCATACCTGCTAAATGCCATGATTCTTGGTGTTTTGGAAGACTTGGCTAACAAACCTGAAGTATCATATTAGTGATAAAATCACTACATCAAGACCTTAACTCTAATACATTATCTTCCATCACCATTTGGAGTAGGCAATGTCTTCAGCTGCTGAGTGAATATCTCTGGTCTAGGACTGATTCCAGTGCTTCTGCCTTCAGACATCATTTGGTTCCCCTTTGATCTTTATTGACTATTTTAGTGGTTCTTTTTTCTTTCTTATGACAACTGGAGCTAATCTCTAGAGATTAACTGGAGCTAATATTTGAAAATCATATTCTGATTAAAAAAAAAAATGTGCTGCACTACTTCATTCTTTGTAATTGCTTTTCCATATTTTCTTTAGTACAGCATAGGATTTTTTCTTGCCCGCATGTGGCTACAGAGGAGTATATATTTGAGACTCACTGCTCTCAAATTTGCTTTGTATTTTAAGGACCACCTGATGGTTCTTCACCACCTTAATAATTAAAAGAACAGTTTGCTGAAACTACCAATTCCTCTCAAACACAGTGCAAATAGAGTTGTTCCTGTAGAAGTATAACTTAATGCAAGACACAAACAGTTAATAAGTGAGAGTTGAGGTGGCAGTTGCTACAGTCTAGTAGTATATCTATGATAAAATAACCTTAAATTTGTAAGCAAATTAGCGCAGGTTCTGCTGTTACTTATTTTATATAATAGCTTGTGCATAGAGTTACTTAAATACTACAAAACCACCATCCATGAACACACAGTGAATTGGCAGGCAGGAACTGGTGCATTCATTCTGGATGTCTGTTTGGTATAAACATGTTTGTGTCCCTTTTTCATTAACTATTTGCATAGTAATTTTGCTTCACATAATTATTCGGTGCTGTTCTTCGTATGTAAACATGGAAACATGGACAAAGCAAAAGTTATCGTGGTTACTATGGATCTGAAGCATTAAGCCATTAAGTCCATCATAATCTTCCCAATTATCCCTATCAAACAAAGAAAAAAAGCCACCATGCCTGTGAGCATGTTGATCAGTGAGCCTGTGAGCTCTGTTGATCCTTCAGACTGATAAAATGCTTTAGAATAAGATAGATAATGCCAGTCATTTCAGTTATGCATGTATACGATCTTTTCTGGGGGTATGAAACACAGGTGGACATTCATGCAGTTGTAGTGTCCTGCTCTCTGTAAGTTAAGATTGATATGAGAGTCATTTTTACTGTAAATTAATCTTATTCTTCTCACACAGTGGCATCCTTTCAGTTTCTCTTATCAGCCAGTGTCATTAATACAGGTGGAGAGCTGTAAGCGCTGTGCTGCAAACCCTGGCCTCCATCTTCACTGACTGAATATCTGCAATCTTTTATTAGGCATATTAAAAGTGGACAGATCACCTGACATTCACTGATGGGGATAGTCTTGTTACAAGCTCCTTGGACTTCTTGTGTGGATTTACATGTCCCACCAGAATATCAAGACTGATGGCTTTGTAAAAAATAACCAAATACCAGTGACCTACATATTGAAAGAGTCTAGGAATGAAATAGCTTTTCCTGGCATTTCTGGTAGGAGAAATACCCATCTGATCATGATGCTTTTGGTAGCTTTCTCTTCGTGCGGTAATAGCTTTGACTTTTCTTGCACTTGAGAACCTGTAAATATCCACTGGATAGTGGACAATACATGCAGAACCTGCAGGTTCAACAGAACTTAAAGGTGTTTGGTGATGTGAAAGAGTGCAGAAGTTATAGCACTGGGTAGATGAGTTAACTGTTTTACACAGATTATGCAAAAAGTTTATATGTTTTCTACTCCTATTATTCTATTTGTATCACTTTTCCTTCTTCCTATCATTCATTCTCTGAAAAATTCAGAGCAACTTTCAGTGTTTTCTAAATTTTGTAAAATAAGTTTATAAATAATTACAATGACTGGAGATTGCAAGAATGCAGCAGATTCTTGTCACCACTACAGTAGCGGTTATCCCCTTGAAGCGTATATTCCAGTATGATCTCAGGAAAGGTTTGTCCTCCTCTATTATGAAAAGAGGACTGAGTGTCAGGGAGCATTTGGCTGAGGAGTTTTAGAGATGCAACTGTGGCATAGAGAAGAGCAATGGTAGTGCATGTTTATTTCCTGGTTAAACCTTTCTTTGTCATTTGTTTTTTCAGGTATTACTACCTGGCTTTCAAGGCACATGAGACTCCTCTTGGTAGCAGAGAAAATTGTCTTGCCATTTTGGAAAAATCTAAATTAGACAACTATATTCTTGGGAAAACCAAGGTAGAGCATGCTCATGTCTTCTCAAGAGTAGTATCTCCTTTTAGCAAAACAAGTCTAATAGAGGTTTGCGAAGTACTGTGTACTTGAAAAAAAGGAGCAAGAAGCTTGTTTAGTTAGCTGGCCTCCCAGGTTTTGGAGGTGCCCTCCAAGCTGGATGAGTTTGTGCTGCAGAGGAAAGGATACATCCTTCAGTACCTCCCCAAGCACCCTCCCCACGTGGCTGCTTTGGTAAGGACAGAAGAAAGGTCCAGAAAAAAAAGTGTGTAGCATGATGTGCCTCCTGAAGTATAATGTGATTAGGAAGTATTCTGTCTAACAACAAATTCACCATAGGATTTATCTTCCTATTGTCTAGATAGACTGTGTTATAAGATTATCGATACCTGAAAATGTCTCCCTGACCAATTTACTTTGTATAGGGGTAAATGTGTGACCTTTATTTACAAAAGGGTGATTATAATCAGCGGAATAATGAATTCCCCAAGTAGGCTGATATCAAGATTCACAGAATTGCTAAAATATCCACAACTTTTTTATTTTTTACCAACAACAACGCCATAGAAGAGGTTGACCTGAGACTAACCAAATAGCATAACCTCTTGTATACTACTATTACCTGCATGTAATACTGAATTTCTTGTTCCATTTCAGGTTTTTCTAAAGTATTACCATATAGAGCAGTTAAATTTGTTCCTGCGAGAAGTTATAGGCAGGGTTGTAGTAATGCAAGCCTATATCAAGGGATGGCTTGGAGCAAGGAGGTACAAGAAAGTCAAAGAGAAAAGAGAAAATAGTGCTGTTGCCATACAGTCAGGTAAATATTCATGCTCCGTATTTCACCAGGTATCTTGGCATTTCAAGTTGTTAAATTGCATGTACATTATTCATTCATTTGTAATAATTTATTATGAAATCAAAATAACTGGAGGTACTTTTCAGATAATTGATGCAAATGCTGTTGATTTACTTCTGAGGTGTCAACTTAGTAATTGGTAATGTTTTATTTAACATTTTAGATATACTGCCTGTGCACAAGCAGCACATATCTCTGTCTCTTCTCCCTCCCTGCTTCTTCATGTGTATCAGAACTTGAGATAATGTAAATCATTGGGTGGGCTTAGCAGTAACTTAGCAGACTTCCTTATAGCAGACTTATATTGAAGTTGGGGGAGATGTGTGAGGAGGGCAGTTCTTGTACTGCCCGTGGGTGTCCAGCAATTGTGCACCTTTGCCTTTTGGATTATGACACCAGTGAGCAGATGCTGAAAATTAAAATTTGGATGAGTGATGCAGTATGTGAAGTTGGGGGACTGTGAATGCTGTAGTTGCGAATGCAGAGTTCAACCTGTGAGCAGCTGAGGAAGAGGTACTGTGATGGGAGGAGTGGAGTGACTACGGCAGGAGGGATGAAAGTTCCAGCTCATCACTGACTCTGTAGCACTTCCTTAAATAAATGTAATTTCGAGCACATGGTTTTGTATTTTTAGCTTGGAGAGGATATGAAGCTCGCAGGAAGTACAGGGAAATAAGGAACAGAAGAACTGATGCTGCTATACATATTCAAGCAGGTAATTAAAACATGATTTCATTTGCCAACACCTATTTTGCTATGCGTGATTTCATAAGTCAATGTTTGTAGCCAAGAGAAATATACACACTGCAAACAAAAGTGATACTTCTGATCATTTGGTCTTCGGGATCAGGTGACATCAGTGTCAGGTATCAGACAATGGATTTATTTAACTAAAAGAATGGATGGAAGGCACTGGATATACATTTCTCTGTGTAGAGCCCTGGTCCTGGAAGGTTGCCAAGTTTTCATTTCAATGGCTTTCTGAGTTTGCCAGCTCTGGCCATTCCTCTGACTTTCTGCCAGACTCCTATGCATCCTTAGCAATGTGAATTTGAATAAACTTTAAAGAGATGATTGGAGAAACAGGCCCAAACAGGCCCATAGGGTTATGTAGGTCTGTAGTAAAGAGCAGGGTACCATATGGTACAGAACCAGTGCTACAAACTCAATGGTAGTTTTCACATGCTGCCACTATGAAGCAGCCTACATACAGCTCAGCCTACGGCACCCTCCCTGTCTGGCTTCAGGTGAAAGACTTCTCCAGCAGGTTGAAAATGAGTTGTTAACAAATGTGTGTACTGAGTAACCAAGGTAGCACCATTATCCTTCTATCTGCCTAGGCTGTAATTCCTTGAGCTTTATCGCTCTCTTTTCTGTATTATGTCATATAAAGTTAGAAAGGATCTGCTCTGCATATTCTTTCACTTTATACTGTCCTTAAGCCATTTACTGTAAATCCATTTTTTTTTCTTTTATCTAAGTTTGCTGCTCTAAAACTGGCATCACTGTGACTTTCATCAGAAAGCTGAATGCCACCAATCTGGTTACAGAAAGGAACAAAGTATCATTAGGATAAAATAGTAATTTATAACTCTGTTTGCATACTACCATAAACTGTAGCTCTCGGATCAAATAAATAATACTCTTTTAACAGAGAACAGTTGTGAAGAAAAGTACTTTTTTTAAGCATTAAAACAAGCACTAAAGATGGCATGAGCATATTCTCCTCCTCTTCCCCTCCCTTGTGGTGTCATCTGCTGCTGTTCTCAAGATGACACAGTTTGCAGATCTTCAGACAGGGCTCCTAAATGTCCTGTAAGGTACCGCTATTTTCTACAGTATTTGTTACATTTGCAACTGTCTGTACCTGAACTCCAATTTCAGGCTTTTCCATACCTTTGCAGTAGGAAGTGAAACAATTAGCCCCTTGGGCAAGTGTTTGCATTAGTAACTCCTTAGAGAAAGCAGCTGAAGTATTCCAATGTTTGCACCCATGAGAGAAGTTGGGAGCTGCGTTGCTCTCTGCGCAACGCCGTGTTGTGCACTGTGAGTGGAGGCAGCGGGAGCGTCCAGTTCGTCGAGTGCGGTCGCATCTCTGGGGCGCTTGGGAGCCACTGCTGGGGCCATGAGAGCCTCCCTCTGACAGACCCCCACCGCTCTGCAGCTTCAGCCACTAGAGCAGAAGCCGCTTGTGACCCAGGGCACCTTTGTTTGTATTAATTAGGCTGGCTGCACCACCTCCTTTTGGCTCTGCCTTAGGCGAGATACAATAGTAATAATCATAATAATTATAATAATAGGAATAATAACAATAATCATCCTCAACATGTATTATCCCCAGCCTTTGTAAACTTACATCTAGGACTTTAGAACTGAAAATTCTTTTACGCACATTTGTTCTTTTCGACATGTTAATTATTCTGTGTTTTTTTTTTTTTAAAATAAGATTTTCTTTTTTTATATATATATATAAAAAAAAAAACTCATGGTACAAATAATGGCCATTTTCTGGCTTTTAAGGTAGTCTATCAGTCTTTCTGATCAATTTTTATGTTGTTTATGTTAGAGTGCCCAAGTGTCTAGTGACAGGAGGGAGACAAATGCAAGCCTAAATCTCTCTCCTCCCTTCACATCTTCTAAGACGTGTGTACTTAAAGGCAGCTTCTCAATAAGGAGTATGATCACCCTTTTTTTTTTTTTTTTTTAATGAACAGAGAGTGAGATAAATGTTTGTCACCCAGACATTAGCAAAACCATGTAATTAAAATAAATGTACTTCCCTCTACTTTTCCTCCTCCTCCTCCCGCCACCCCCAATGAAAGCAGGACTTGAAATTTAGGAAGCATTTGGCTTACATGTTTCTACAGAACAGCGCATATTGAAATTTGTTTTCCTTTCATCTCTTTCCCAATAAAAGCAGCCGCTCGGCTTATCCCTTTAGCTTCCTCAGAACTTCCTTTCAGAATTCCCGATCTATTACAGCACATTCACATACCAGAAACAAGATGCCTTTTCATGCTGTCAACCTTTTTCATCTGAAATGTAAATTAATTCTTGCTGGTACGCTTTGACAGAGATCAAAGTAGGGGTATTAACCTTATTGGGCCTTCTCTTCATCAGAATCAGTTCCAAAGACTGCAAGGGTAGTGTTAGGAGGCCAGTCTTCACTGTTATCTATGGCCCTCCTCCAGGCAGTCCTCTGTCTACAAGTCAGCATTTCAAAGGCGCTGATTTCTTTTGTAAATGACCTTATCATTACTTTAAACTGTGTGAAAAATGATTTGCCTGAATAATTCTTGCAGGATTATCCTGCTCATTTTAATTGTGGGGGGACTTCATTCAGATTCCAGGATATTGTTTAAGTGGTTTTGACAGCAAGTGATCATAGTCTGATATAAAGGAGGAACACAGCTCCTGATTGGAAACCTCTTGACTTGTTCAGATTGTTCATTTCTTGCGAGTCAGTCTTTGAGGTAGCTGCATTTGCATTTTAAAAATAAACAGATGCCTTTCAAATACATGAGCTGGAGGTCTGGAGATCTCTGTGGGCCCAGCAGTTCACTATCCATTGATGAAATGTTGGAAGAAAAAACAAACTCCCAAAAAAATCATAATATACATGAGGATACATTTCCTAAGTGTATAATATTAAATCAAAATAAGTCATTATTTTAGATGGGAGAAAGTACCCTTGCTAGAAAACAAAATGTTTGTACATTTAAATTAGGTGGGGAAAAAAAAGCTACCCTACTTCAGCATATCAACAATGCAAGTTCTCAGATACACAGATGTTCCTAGACTCCTGGATAAAATCTTCAGGGTATACAAGATCCTACTCACATCTTCAAGACACTTTCCCAAACAGTAAAAGTTAGATGATAACTTTTTACTTTGGAGGAATTTTTTACTTTTCTTACATTGTGGAGAATGATTTTGTATATTTGAGATAATGATACTTTGCACTATATTTTCTTACATTAGGTTTTGTGTATGTATTTTATATATATATATATGTATATATATGTATTTAACAAATTTTTAAAGTCTACGCAAAAGAAAAAGATTTTGTTAAAATAATTTTTCAAGTTATGTTGCCAGATTCACAGCTGGTTTAAATCAGGGTATATCCACTGAATCATCTGACTGAAAGGTTGATACACTGATTTATCTCACATGCAATATTTCTTTATATTAGGATAATGGATTAATTAGATTTTTTTAAAAGATAAGTGCTATTATAAAAGTACGTTTTCTTGTTATGATAGCATGCATTTCCATCTAGAGTGACTCTTCTCCCCAAAGACTTAAGGGAGGACTTTAATCTGTTTATTTCATTTGTGAGCTCATACTGACAAAGTGCCAAATGAGTGGTGCATGCGATTCACTTACTTAGATCCGAGGTGACATCACTGAGTTTGTTTTAATTAGGCCCACTTTAGCCATCTGGAATATACTGTGCAACTCTGCTCAGGACCGAGTTTAACTCTGCTTCCAGAGGTGAAAGGCAAATGACTAATCCATTGAGCCGCCATCTCCTCCTCCAACACGTGCTCGCACACTCACCATATGTCACATTGTATTGGAAAATTCTTTACCAAGAACCCGAGATTTGGGCTCTTTCTTTTAACAAAAAGTGATGGGTGTTGAGGAAGAAACCAGAGGAGGCCTCCCTTTGTAAAGTGCTGTAACTTCTGCCCATTCAAGATTTAATGCTGACTTCAATGGCAGACAAGGAGGTATTTCTTGAAAACTATGTTTTTCTGTATGTTTATATTAGTATGTATGTATGTATGTGTGCACATGTATTCAGCTAATATGGTTGTATAGATCTATGAATTACATGAGGAAAATGTCCCCAGAACTTCTAAGCACTTCATAAATATATCCAAAAGAGAAAATCTTTTTATTAGAATTAACAAGCACTAAGTAACAAGTCCGGGTTTACTTTTTTATATTGTTCATTTTATTCTTTTTAAAAAACATTTTCAATAGAAACCACTGAGGAGATGTATATGTTTCTCTTAATTAAAGCTTAACTGACTCATATTATCTTGATTTCGCATTCAGGTCAAATCAGACTTTTTTTTTTTTTTATGCAGGCTGCATAGCTTTGATTGACATTAACTATTAAAAGCCTGCTGCTCATTTGCAGGGAACGTGTTAGGATAAGTGAGAAGCTCTTACGGTTTTGAAGTACAAAGTCTATATTCTGTCCCCATCTCTCAGCTAGGTAGGTTACATTCATGTGAACATATCTGTATTTTCTTTTGCTTTTCTGTCTCATTTTTGAGGAGATGGAAAGGAGACCGCTTTAAGTCCATGATGGAAACTATGCTTACTGGGTTTCATGCCACTGATAAAATCAGAAAGGGACAAGAAGCCTTGGAAAACTTACTCCTTTCCCTTGCCAACCCTGAAAAATGCATCTGCACTTTTTGTTCTGTAACCAAATCCCAAGACCAGAACTTTTTACTGTAGTGGAGAGTTATTAAAATGCCACGTGCATGTAGCAATGTGCATGAGTGACAGCAGTCCTGATGGCAGCCGTGGTGAATAGTCACTGCTTGATACCCTGGGAGCTCTCTGTTGCAAGAACCTGAGATTTGCTTTCTCCTAATGCTTCTGCCAGAGCAAATGGGGCACAGTTTGCTTTGTTTGCTATTAAATGTCACACCTTCCCAGGTGAAAGAGGGGAGACATTCATGGGACCCTAGTGAAGGATGTCACTTTCCATCCCTTGTACCATTCACTAGAATTAAATCTGACATTGAGCAAAGGATCTTATTGATGGGCTCCAAATCCAAAACAAGCCCTCAGGTTGATAGTTAAGCTGTCAAATGCTCGTTTAACTAGGTGGCTTGAGAAAGTCCAATGCTGTTTGTAGAAAAGCAGGTGTGAAATTTTCAATTACAAACAACCATGTTCTTAAGGCACCTTCTCTTCCACAAAGCACAAGCTTTCATTTCCAAGTTGTTACGTGTTATTTTAGGTGGTATTGTAGTTTTAAAATGTTTGTCTGTATGGCAGATTTCTGTTTAACATGGTCTTTTATGACTAACAGTGAATCCTTTGGCTGTTTTAAAATGCTTCTTCCTCTCCTTTCTAGGTACTTACATATACCTGTGATTGTTTAGCTTTGATCTTTCCACTCTATGCTTCACAATTTACTCTGCCATTGTATAGTTCCTGTGGGAATCACAGGAAAAATATCTGGACTTTTACTAACTAGAGTTTTGCAGCTTTGTGTCGAATGTATGCACCTTAGTAGTTAGACCTTAGATTAAAGGTCCTTATCTGAAAAACACCACACTTCAAAATCTCTCCAATAAATGTATTCTTAGTTTGTTACCTGCTGAAGCTGATGGAAAATTTGTTTTGTGTGAGAATCAGTGTAAGAAGTAAAGGTTCACATCCTGAATTGTGGCACATACAATATTTAGCACCGAGTAACTAAGAATAAGAGTGCTTGATTTCACTTCAGATCTCTTTTGCTTTTCCCAAGTTCAGAACCTGTCATCATTAGCTATGTAAAGATGAGGATTAAAGATACTGTTGCTGTAACATTTGCAATATAGAATACATAAGGTGAAAATGAGGTGACAGCTGGTAATCATTCTTCTTCAATGATGCAGTGATTGTTCACGGAGCACTAGCAACATGAGTCTGCTAATTTCACACTCTTTGAGCCAAGTGCTTAGTGTCAAAACCGGCACCAGTCAGTAATGCAAATTGCTGTGATGGAGCAGCTTCCCAGCCTCCCAGCTCCCCCAGTAGAATTCTCTGCATATGCATGTCTTTTGAAACACTATAGATCCACTTAATAAATGCTGAAAAGATGCAGTCCTGATGCATGAGGCTTTTGAGAGACATGTTTGTTTATCCTGCTGCTTCGGTTATCCCATGAGTCAAAGACAAGGTAGGAAAAATACAGCCGTTACCTGACATATTCAAGATGTTCTAGAAGAATGTTTGAAACCAGATTGTGGAGCTGATTTTGAAATTACTGATGGAAACAACAGGCAGTGTGAAAAGCTGTATTTATGAAATCAGACATCATGGGTTATATGTACTGAGTGAGAGAAAGACAAAAATTAACATATTGCCATTATTAGAGTGTCTAAGGGGAAAAAAGAATAAGATATCCCCCACATACTCAAAGCATTGATGCATGGCAAGAAATTTTTAAGAAGAAAGCCAATGTTCAAATAATTCATTTATTTCAGTGCTTCTTTATCTTTGCAGTAGTGCATAGACTGAGTGATCCTCAGCATGTTTCAGCTGCAGAGCTGGCTACTGGCCAGCTGTCTTTGCTGCCAATATCTGAGTAGGCTTCTTGTCTGGTCAGTAGGGGATAGTTAAGGATTGGAAGCCTGATGGCACGAGGCGAGTGAACGTTTGCCTCAGCTCTGCCAGGCAGGCAGACTTTTCCAGTCTGATTATTGAGAGCAGAAAGTTCCTCAGCCTCCTGATACCTGCGCTGTGTGTTCAGTACAACACCTCCGCAGGCCTAACTTCTGTCATGCCTTCTGTAAAGTGAATAGTTATATTATGTGAGTGACCTCTCATTAAAAGGCAATTTTGCTGCTTCTTGCTCTAGAAACCAGTAATAGTACTGAAAGACTTATATTATATTAGTGCATTCCATGGCCATTGCTTGGACTGTTTGTCTTTTTCTTTTTTTTTTTTTTTTGCACTGATTGCACACTGCACAGATAAGCACAACTACACAGATTTTTACAAAGGTTCTGGTTGAAAAGAAGACATTAAACACTATGAGAATTAAAATAGAAAAGAGAGCAATTACAGCCTTTTATCTCAGCTCGCATCCTGCATGGAGTTGCCCTAAGGCACACTGCTGTGCTGGTCCTTTATCCCACTGGTGTCAGTGTAATACTGAACCCTGGGTTCTGAGTGAGAGGAGTTTCTCTCCTCCTCTTCTTCGGTGTGAGCACCATGAGTGTCATGCACACAAGTTTTTTCTGGAGCTTGTGTGCACAAGCACACAAGCTTGTGCTTGTTCACAATTTTCCTCATGTTGTCTCCATTTTTCTTGGATATACTGCCTCACTGTCTCTGAGTTGCATTCCTGTTGAACTAACAAACAGCTCCTCTCCTTTATTGCTGTCAGCTTTCTTGATCAGCAAGAACTTCTCATTGTACATTTAAACTGTGGTATTGCTACCTTATCTAGCTTCTTTGTCATTCAGCCCTTTCTGTCCTTTCATCAGGGTTTTGCATGGATAGTGTTTGATACAAAGCACTGAAAAACTACATTTTAAAAATTTGTGGTTTTATTTGTATATTTTCATATTTTCCAAAGTCTTTCTTAACTGTAATGTGTATCATTATCTGTGGGTTGTATAGAGGTTTATTAGCAACTGCTCACAGTGCCAAGATTTCAAACCAAATCAGTCAAATAAAAGTCTAAAAGTACTTAGTTATTTACCCAAATCCAGAGACATTACATGGAAATAAAGAAGGTACGTATTTTCAAAATGTTTTTCATTGCCTTTTTATTCATCATTTCATTTTGCTGCACACTTCCTGCTTCATTTAGTATTTCTAGTGGCTACTTCAGTCTGCTGTCTTTATGAATGGTATAAATCCCAATCTGTGTTCCAATCTTTTTTTTTTTTCATAATTATTTATATGAGAGTCATTTTGAATGTTCCATTATGGTTACAGTTAATTGAAAAATAGAAGAAACCTATTTGATTTTTTTGCAGTTGTCCTTGAATCTTTCCCCCTCTGCTTCCCCACCCCTACAGAAAAGCAGGTAAAACTGAGCATTTTGTACATTTCTAACTTAAATCATGGGAGTGGTGCTTAAGCAGTGTTGGGAGCATTTTTTTCACTATGTATTTTAATACTTTCTAGGATGAATTCCTATTTAAATTAGGTATGATTTCATTTCAAGTCCTCTTTTCCCTGCCTTGTCTAGGCCTGGTGCTTGCTGTAAGAGTAAGAATAAGGTCCTGTGTAATTTCCAACTATTGCAAACATGGCAAACATTAGACCTGCTCCCGTGAAGTGCTACAGTCCTTCTCTTTACTGATCCAGTCACAGCTGAAGGCACTCTGGGCTGCAGAACCAATTGTCCGTCTGTATTTTGGGCTCTGGAGAATTGCACTTTGATTTATAACTGTGTTTCTTTAGCTTTCAGGGGATACATTGTTCGTAAAAACTGCACAAGATTGAAAAACAGGACTGGTTGTGTAGCAGATCCTCAGCATATGAGCAGCTGCTCTGTTTCTGATTTTGACTGTGAAGAGTGTGGGTGAGTTGAATCCTATGCGGCCCATTATCTGAAATTCCATTTTCAACACAGTAAGAAATCTGAAATGGTTACACTGAAATGGGTAGGCATTTCATTGTGATTGAGCCATTTCTTTGGAAACCTTAGCATTTTTTGAATATGAGCCCTGTGACCATCAATTCTTTCACCAGTTTAGTCATCTGAGTATTCTCCCAGTTAACAGAGGTAGAGCTATTTGCTGTACTGTTTTTTCCTGGGTCGTGTTCCTATACAGTTCTCTCAGAAGCACCAAGAGCACCCGGACTGTAGGCAGAATTGCAGGTGTTCAGTGTTTCAGAATTGACTGCAGTGCATTTTCCTAAATTCTCATGAACATGAAGTTATCCTTTTATGTCTATAAAGCTCCATGCAGAGATAGAGATAGGAAAAAAAACTGTAAAAAGCAGATGGACAAGTAATTGACAAAAAAAAAGTGTAAACCTTAATAGTGGTACTGACCGCCTTGTAGAGGAAAGATATTTTAACCTCCTTTATCAAGGGAGTCGCTTCAGCCAAATGTTCACCTGACATTTCCTTTGAGAAGGAACTTCTACAGCTTTAGTTGCTATCAAAGTGTTCACCCAGGAGAGGTGGCTGGTTTTGCTAGATGGATCCCTTCCTTTGGCTAATAAGTGCCTAAGTGGGATAACTCTCCTTCAGTGAAATGGGCAAACAGACTTCTCGATACCTCTTGCAGTTCTTCTGTGATTTTAAATACTTTATATCATATCAATATGGGTCCTATTACATCTCTGAGTTCTCTAAGAAAATCAATGGCTGGTTTGATGGTAACTAGATGCATTTATTTCATTGAAAAAAGATTTTTTTTTGGAACAACTTTTCTTTTTTTTCCCCTCCAAAATGATATTTCTGCTTTCTCTAATTAACATTCAGATATGTTAACTTCCCTGGTACCTTTGGTTGGACTGAATAATGTCTACTCTGTTGTATTCTTACGGGATTTTGTTCAGGTGCAACCACCTGCATCCTTCCAGGCTAATAATGCTCCAGACTCTCTCTTGTGCAGCAATCTGGCTTCAGCAAAAAAAGGATTCAAACAGGGACATAAAAAAAAAAAGGAAAAAAGAATAGACATATTTGTATTAATACTTGGAGAAAAGAAGGAGCACACTGCAGTTCACCATCGTGACACTATCTTTGGGTTGCCTTACTGCTCACTGAGGCAGTAAATTCTCAAAACAATGATTCCCTCCATGTTTGTGCAGCTTCTCCAGTTTCTTAAATACTTGGGGGTTGAGGTTAGGGGGTAGGGGGTGGATATTGTGGTCATTTTAGAACTATGATGGCATGGTAGCCTGTTCTCCAGTCTGCACCAGCTGTTGAAAGCAAGAGCTAATAATCTGTCTATTGTGAGTCCAGTTTGACATCCCAAATTGTAATTATTTACAATGTAAAAAAGCATTTTGCCTTCTTTTTATTTCTTAGAGCTTTCATATAGACTTCTTTAGAGAAACGGAAGCTTTTTTAACTTTTCTTTCATTCACTTTTTGTGTGTAGCCAGGAATGGTTTCCTTCTTTTTTGCATTAGGCTGTTTTGGAATCCCTTGTTGCTTTCCAAATAGATGTATTTTTCTTGATTAAGAACAGTTTGCATAATTGTACATCCCATGAGGCTCATGAACATTTTATGGATCAGTAGCCGTTGAGGCAAATTTGCTCTCTACAGAACACAAAGGTACAGATAAAAGATACCCAGATACCAAACTTCCAAATCAGTATCTATATGTCTTTAAATATCTGGTCTGAAGATCCTTGTGTAAAATACATTGGCTCTTCAGCTCTTGCACACAGTCCTGATTGTTGGAGACATTAAGGTAGATAATTAAATTTATAACCTTCTTTTTTGTCTGGAGTTGCTAAACTGTTATTACTGCTGGCCATTCTTTAGTTTAACACAAAAATATATTGTAGAATATTTGCCTAATCCTGTACATTTTCCAGCACTGGCCAGTGAGGCCATTTCCAGTGAGTCTGAGAATCTTGAAAATGTCCAGGATTTCACAGGTGATGCTCAGAATCTTAGATCTGAGTGCATTAACTTGCCTTAAGGCAAGCTTCCCTTCTAGATGTAGCTGTGTTTGAAACTGTTCAGTCGTACAGGGAACTTGTAGGAAACAGGAAGACTGAGAAATAATAAGGCAGATGTTTAACACAGTAGCTTGTAATTTGTCCCTGGAGAAGGCAGCCTTACTGTGACTTCACATACCATTGAATTAACTTGTATAATAATAAAATACTCTCTTTTCTGCTCTGTTTTACTCTTTCTGGCAGGTTTGGAGCATGAAAAATGACCTGAGAAGTACTCAGGGTCAGAAAACAAAATCACCTAGAGACCTTTTATGTTGTATACATGGGAATACATATTTATCCATATAAATGTATGATAACCTGCTACTTTTTCTAAAACACGTTATAAATTCCAGTATTATAATATACATAAAGTACTCAATTTCACTGATTAATGAATTTCATTAATTCATAAGAAATGGACATGGGGATAGGTACTTTTAAAAAAAATTAAGTTCTCTCCAGAAAATTGAATCCCTACACTTAGTCCACCCTCTTCAGTTAGTGAATGCACAATATCAGCAAAGTCAATCTAATAAATTACATAAAATGCTGATTAAATGCACACATTTGTTATTATTATTATTATTACATATTTAGTGTTTCCTGCATTTGTATGCCTAATTTGGAAACAAGTATTAACTGGGCTCAAATGTAGAATTTTTTCTTGTATGAAGCTGGATAGCTTCATACAAGATGCAAGTATCTGTTTATGTAGTAAGAATTAGCAAGTATCTATATTGGGAATATAAATAGGTATAGAAAGTAATGAGAATGTTAGCAGGGAAGTGCCTTTATCTCATTGAAACACTTTTTTCATTCAGTTCTACAGAACGGTGGAGTTGCCCCTGACCTCTTCTGTCCAAAATGGGTCATGGGAGTAAATGTACACATGGGGGCCTGACGCTATGACTGGATTCCTGCCAGAAACTGATCTGTGCGTGTGACTTTTGCCAAACCTTTTCCAGACATCATCAGCCACCCTGGGGCATCCCCAGGCCCGAGTGGGACAAAGCGACCAGCTCGCTGGCTGCTGAGTATTGCAGTGTATGGGCTGGCCCTGTGTCCATGGCCCGTGGATGTAGCTGTGCAGTGGCCTGCTGAGCTGCCGTGTCTTTGCGGCACCTCAGCACCAGCAGCGGTCTCTGTGCCTGTACGGATAATGAGGTATCAAAGTGCTGTGGAGGAGCTCTCCTGGTGTCAGCATCGCAGGGAGCAGCGCTGCTGCCCTGTCTGAGGGCTGCGCCTCAGGTGGGGGAGACGTTGCGTTGGGATCGGCAGCTGTGGTTGCAGCGTCCACGGACACAGAAGGGCATTGAGCTGGGAGCACCTGTAGGGTCTGCCAGTGTGAGACCTTTGCTAGTTATGTGGCCAATTTTATCAACACCTCATCACCCTGAATGCCACCTCCTGAGAGTTGACCAGGCGGATGTGAACAGACCGGTGATACAGGCTGTTGCAACAGAGGTGCAGACCCCTCTTTAGGAGGAATACATTTGAAGTTCAGGGGTCAGCAGGAGCTCAAGAAACGAGAAGCACCCAAGGGGAAATGGTAGGAATCATCTTGGTAGGATGCAGAGCTGTGTCCTGCATCACAGAGAGGCCAGCAAAAGAACATACAGTTTGTCTTCACTCACATAGACCCTGGAGGGTTAGCACATTGACATAATGTCCTATATGTCATTAAGCGTAGAGAATATACATGTCCCATGAGCACAAATCAACTCAAAAACTGGCTTGATGTGAATTAAACTGCTCCATGTAAAAATTCTTGTATCTTCTACTGTGCTTTATTTGACCCGATCTGCAGTTTGCCTCTTGTTAAAGTAATGTTCCACTCAATCAGAAACAAAGTATACCTCAAATTCTTTTGTTTAAAAGGAAAAGAAAAAAAAAAAGAAAAAAGAAATCACCACATTAGTGTGCTGTTGTCCTCTGTGGATAGCTGCTTGAAGGAGTAGCATCTGCACATTTTAAACCTAATTTTTTTTCAGACGCTTCAAAGAAATACTATCAGGTCCTAGTGATTTACTGCTTAGGCCTTCCTCAGATTGCTCCATAGTTTCCTCCTTGAATAATTTCACTGTCTGTCAAGACTGCACTCTGATTTTTTGTAGAAGTCTTTGAATATGAATTTTAATTTCTTCCCACTGCAAAAACTGGTATAAAAAATGCTGCTTTCCTTTAATTGCTTCACTTTCCTAACTACAAGTTTATTGATTGTGATGGAAATAAAAGGTCAGCAATTTTGGTGACATGCAGTGAAACATGCGGGGCCTGATTCTGCTGTCATATCAGCTCCTAATTACTATGTTTTTCATATGTTCAAGTAGTTACTCATGACTTTTAAAAGTGTAAATGGCAATAAAATTTAGGGAGAATTTTTTGTATAATTTTTTTATTCACTTTCTGTTTGGACTTTTTTCCTCTCCCCAGGCTGGAAGGCCTGGAAGGTTTATTCTGTTCAGAAACAAATTAGTTTTGCAAAAATGAATTGTTCAAAACATTTGAACAGCAAAAATCAACATCACTCCAAAACCACAGCTAAGCTCCTTTTTTTTTTATTTTTTTTTTCAGTGAAAATTAGTCTAGTTTTATGCTGCTAGTTTGATTAATTTGGTGCTAAGGCCAGCCTGGATTCTGTACATTACACGGAAGTACAGACAGAAGTCAGTGTTTATCTTTTCCTTGCTAAGTCAGTGACTTATAGACAATCCACAAATGAAAACTGAATTGTTACAGCTTGAAAGCTGAACAGTAGAAAAATTGCTTTTTCTACTTTTTCTGCTAAAGTGGAAAAGAGAAATTTTTGGAAATCATCAGAAAACATCAGATAACAAGTTTGAAAACATTAGCCACTATCCCTGCTTGGCTCATAGGGACTAGCTACTGCTTTGCTACTTTCCTAACTACATTGCAGTTGCTACTGTCTAAATAACAATCTCCTTTTCTTAGGCCAAGTACAATTTCAGACAGATTTTTAGAAGAGTTCAGAACCTATTTCTATCAATCATCTATGTTTGATGTCATGTTTTCAGTAGTGTTTGTTCCCAGTTTGACACCTAAAACAAGGCCTGTCTTTACATAGAGTGCTGTTTCTGTGATTCTTCCACATCCTCCTCACTGCCTCAAGGGAGGCAGTGAGGAGGATGGGGCCGGCCTCTTTTCAGTGGTGGCCACTGACAGAACAAGAGGAAATGGCC
>JAWLRI010000130.1:0-11945 GCA_034781795.1 Crypturellus tataupa | reverse complement strand
GCTCCGTCTCGCCCAACTTTCTCATGCTTGCAGTTCAGGGACTTTCCAGGATCACATTCCTTCAGATCAGGGAGTATTCACTATCTTCTTTAGCTCAGCTCTTTGCAGTCACTTCCCGTGGGAAGGCCTCCGTCCCTTAGATAGGTCCCCAACAGACCTACCTGGGAATATTCAAAAAGGAGGTGGACAGACTGATGTTGTGTGTCTAACGTAGAGCCATAGTCCATGCCAGCACTGATAATGCAAAGAGACACCTTCCAGAAGAAAGACCAGTGTATGTAGGAAAACTTCCACTCAAACTCATTTTGTAAGAAGTACATTTTGCTGAGGAAAAAAAAAAAAAGATGAATGCCTTGAAATAAATGCAATTCAGTAAACTTATATACCATATCATTCTAAACCTTACGTTAAAGATGATGAAATTTTGTTTAGGACAGGGCCAGAATTCATATTTAAGAGACTGAGTATTCATAGACTTTTTTTTATAATAATATCTTCCACCAACTTTCTTGTAAAAAAAAAATTCTCCTAAGATTCTGAAATGAACTATATTTTTCTTTACTTTGTTTAAAAGTTTTTTAAAGTAGACATTCCGCTCTTGTGTACGAATTAACCCAAAAACTCTTCTTTGAATGTATTTCTCAAAATGTCAGTGCACCGCCAAACTTTTATCCCATGCTATAATGACTGATTTTCTGTTTTGCTTATTTTGTCACAGAATGATATATGAAGGCTGATATACAAGTTGAGGCATTACAGTTATTTTTTGAAGGTCTAGGACATTATTAATAAGATTTGATAAATCTATTGCAACTGAATTGTAACAGCTAATATTTTTAGTTTCTACTGCAATATTACTAACATAAAACCAAAAATCATCTGAGTTTTCATGTTCTGAAAACATAAAGAAGACAATAAAATTATGTTAGTTCTTGCACATATCAAATAGAATCTGTACATACTCTTCCTTTTTGAAAAATCTTTTCAACTTTCATTTCAAAATCTGCCTCGAAGTAAACTAATTAAACTTTCTACTTTTCCTTTCTCTTGTGTACTGTATAAACTAACAAGTATTTCATTAAATATAACTGAAAAGGGGAAAATTCTAGATAGATAAAAAAATTGTTTCCAAATTTCTTTCAATTTATTAAATGAAATCTTTTATTTAGAAAAAGATTTTTTTTCTATATTAAAAACATTTTTTTCCTTTTGACTCTGTTTAGATTACTACTTGAAAACAATAACATTTTACAGTGCCATGTGCCCCTGAAAACTATAGAAACAGTCTTGCTTTTCCCAAAATCACAGTTATCTAACTGAATGGGTGCTGGAGTAAATTATTAGGACTGTTTTTCTTTCTGTGCTTATTAGAACTGTTTTTCTTTCAGTATTTAAATAAGGATAAGGTCTCCAGTAATGCTGTCCCTGTTTGACCTGCTGGCAATACTATCCCTAATGCAGCCTCACCCAGGATAACATTACTCTCCTTTGCCAAAAGGGCACACTGCTGGTTCATGCTTAATTTGTTCACCAGGATTCCCAGGTCCTTCTCTGTAGAGCTGTTCTCTAGCAGGTCAACTCCCAGCTTGTGCATGTGCTTATTCCTCTCTCAGACAAGACCCTGCACTTTCCTTTTTTGATCTACCGGAAGGTCCTCTCTGACCAACTCTTCAGTCTGCCCAGGTGTCCCTGAAAGGCAACACAGCCCTCAGTGTATCAGCCACTCCTCCCAGTTTTATATCATCAACCAACATGTTGGGGATGTACTCTGTCTCTTTATCCACATCACTGATGCATAAGTTGAATATAGATGTATTAAGAGCAATTTCAATGACAGAGGATAAAGGGGCAGTAAGAAGTGACATCAAAGTGATGGCCATTTGACAAATTTTTCAGTCTTCCTTGTCACTTATCTTCATACCTCAAAAATAGGGTAAACCCTTATGAGTCTAAAATTAGTAATGATTACCTTTATGAGCAGAGCTTCCAAGACTTTGCTGCAATGAAACGTCTATTCCAATACCTTTTCTCTCCAAGGTGTTAATGTGTCATGTAAGCACATTGGTCCCCTGTCCTTCCTTCTGTGAGCACTGTATGCTCACAGTGGTGGGGATGTCAATAACTCATGCAGTAAACCAGTTGGTTCTACATTCATGAGTTTCTTTAGGCACTCACACCAAACACTTCCATGCTGTAGTGTCTGTTGTTTATGCAAACTGTACAAGCAAGCCTCTTATTCCTTGCCTTGGAATACAAGTAACATAGCAGCAAAGTGATCCACGCACACAATACCCAAATCACAACCCACATTCAGGTAGGTTCTGCAGGACATCCTGAATTCTGAATTACCAGAGCTGTAATACTAACTCATGAGCTTGCTTTTTCAAAGGTAATTTCATTATGTCTTGATAAGAAATAGTCTATGACTGCAACGTAAGTATTGTCATCAATAATGAAGACACCACACCTAGGGATTTGTGCTGAAGTGCACAGGCTTTTAAGCATATCAGAAAGAAAAACAAATGTCAGAGAGAACAGCTGCCTCTATAGGCTTGTAGAGATGTAGAGAAGAATTTTTAAAACTGCAGGTATGTGTGCCTTCTTTCTTTTGCTACCTTGATCACATTCTTTCAGATTGAAGGTATTTGAAGGAACCAGAATATTTAAATGAAGTAGTTGCCATTTCATACGGTGATCTTATATTGGGAGTTAAATCTATTCTTTTTTCAGTACAATTCCAACTCTGAGCTTTTTATAATTTAAAAGATAGGAGCAAAAAAAAAAAAAAAAACAAAAAAAAAAAAAAAGGAAGAGAAGATAGAGCTACCCTTAGGGTTTCTAAAAGCTTGCCTGGCCTTGCACTCCTTTCCCTCCCCCTTTTCATCACCACCAGCAGCGCAGGGCCTAGGGGGAGAAAAGAAAAGAGAGAAAGAGGAACTGAAGTACTTTTAAAATTTCAGCAGTGATACAGTATTATCTTCAAAGAGAACATAGAAAACGTACTGCTGAATATTCTTCCCTAATTTTAATAACCTACGTAAGTTAAGGTCCAGGAATGTAATGAAATTTGAAACAAAAACACATAAATATTTCCTCCTATACATTTTAAAAGGAAGAAAACACAGTCAAAGGTCAGAATTTCTCACACATAGCTGTAGTGATCAAGGTATTCATTATAGTCTTCAGTTACTAAAAATCACTACCTATTATTTGTTATATCATTTGTCCTTTTACTGATGTTACATCATCCTTAGAACCTTTGTAAAGCTTAAAAGAAATTTAGCAAAAATACCTTTACCTGCCACACATCTCCACATCTCCTCTTATTTCTTCTCTTATTTTCTCTGGTACCTGCAAATGTATTTGCCACAAAGAGATAAGATGTCATAAAAATTTGGGGTAGCAATAATCACCCATCCCTTTAAATGGACTTTAAGTCTTCTTCATTTTTTTTTTCAATTAAAGAAAAAAATGTAGAAGAGGAGAAGAAAGAACATTGTCAGTGAAGCACATCTTAAACAAAATAGCATTACTTTATCAGAAGTATCAAAGCTTTCTGTGTTTACTGTACCTTTCACTGCTATGTACTCCAGATTTTCATTTTCTTCCCTCTTCAATTTCTTAAAAATATGAATGTGTTCAGAATTATTGCTTGTTAGACAGGGTTAACCTTCTGATGAGACCATTTATTAAAGTTTGTGTTCACTAAAATGCATTGTTAAATTATTCCTATTATATTAGGAGTAATGTAGATAAACAGCTAAACGTAGAAAAATGCTACAGCTAAAATGCTGTATTTATGTAGCAGAAAAATGCTACAGCTAAAACCAGCTAATGTAGAAAAACATGCTAAATTACATGAGCTTGTTTTGTGCTGCTGGGAAGAAGGCGAGCTACCACCAGATCTCTGTGATGCAGTCATCAACACCCTGTACAAGAAGAAAGGAGAAAAGTCAGACTGCTCAAACTACCCAAGTATAACTCTGCTCTTCACTGTGGAAAAATCCTCACAAGAATACTTTTGAACAGATTAATAATTGCTATCCCAGAAGAACTCTATCCTGAAAGCCAATGTGGTATCAGATCCAGTAGGAGTACCACAAACATGGTATTCTCAGACAACTACAAGAGAAGTGCAGGAGACAGAACAAAGGACTGTATAACTTTTGTTGACTTCACCAAAGGTTTTGACACCGTGATCAGGAAAGGCCTGTGGCAGATCTTGGAATGATTAGGATGTCCCTCCAAATTCCTCAAAATGATTATCTTTTTACATGAGGATCAGCGTGTCCAAGTCAGATATGGCAATGCACTCTCTGAACCCATCCCAATAACCAATGCTGTGAAACAAGATTGCATTCTTGCACCAACTCTATTCACAATCTTTTTTAGCATGATGCTCCAAAGGGCCACAGCAGACCTTGATGAAGAAAACAGCATTTACATCTGATATCATACTGCTGGAAACCTGTTCAATCTAAGGTGTCTGAAGGCCCACACTAAGACCCTAAATCACCTTGTCCACGAGCTACTTTTTGCTGACGATGCTGCCCTCATTGCTCCTACAGAAGCAGCACTACAGCGCTTAACGTCCTGCTTTGCAGAGGCTGCTGAGCTTTTTGGGCTGGAAGTGAGTTTGAAGAAGACAGAAGTCTTTTGCTCTACCAACCTGCACCTCAGGAAGTCTTCCATCAACCCCGCATCACCATAGGCAAATCAGAGCTTAGATCAGTCCAAAAGTTCAGCTATCTAGGATGCATCATGTCCTTGGATGGTAAGATTGACAATGAGATAGACAACAGGCTAGCAAAGGCATACAGAGCTCTCGGAAAGCTTCAAGAAAGAGTCTGGTGCAATAAACACCTGAAGAGAAGTACAAAGATTAGTGTCTATAGAGCCATCGCACCGTCTACTCTTTTATATTGGTCTGAATCATGGGTCATCTACCATCCCCATCTGCGACTCCTCAAACGCTTCCATCAGTGCTGTCTCTGTACAACATTCACTGGACTGATAGTGTGACTAATGTGGCTGTCCTTGAAAAGGCAGGGGTCACCAGTGCTGAGGCCTTGCTGCTAAGAATGCAGCTGCACTGGGTACGTCTCCAGGATGGAAGATCACTACCTCCCTAAGATTGTGCTCTGTGGTGAACTCACCACCGGCTACTGCAAGAGAGGAGCCCCAAAGAGGAGATACAAGGACTCACTGAAACCATACCTCAGCCTTGGCTATATTCACTACCATCAATTGTCCACTATGGTCTCGAATCGGGAGACATGGAGACACACCATCCGTAACGCTGCTGCTTCCTTTGAGAACACATGCAAGAATCAGTCTTGAAAAGAAAAGATAATGCAGAAAGAGCCATGCCTCATCAATGGTGCCTAAAGAGACCTTCCGCTGTGCCTTTTGCAATTGAACTTGCCTTTCCCGCATTGGTCTTTTTAGCCATCAGTGTGCTTGCAGCAAACATGGGTAAAGCCCTTCCCATATCTTTGTTCACAAAGCCTAGCCATGATGATGAATGTAGAAAAACAACTTATGATTAGAAAAGAGTTAAGACATCTCAACCCCATTCTCAAATGTTTTGAAAATTTAGGCTTATTCTGTCTGCCTTGAAAACAATCACCTCAACAAATTTAAAAATAAGATGTTACTTTTGCGCTCTTTTTTTTTTCACTCCCCAAGAAAGCTCTGCTTTTACTTAAGTAACTCGTGTTACTCAAGCTGTTCATAGTGAAACCAATATGAAATACAAAATTATTAGAAATTTCTCTCTTGGGATGTCCTGATTTTGCAAAGGCAGGAACTGCAAAGATCACGATGGCAGTCTCCTCTGAATACTATCCTCAGAAGATTGAAAGGCTTTATTAACTTGGACCTTGGAGTGTTCAAGGCACTACAGTAAAAACAGATCTTTTCTAATCCATAAGAAAATGCCTTTTTTGTTTGTTTGTTTTTAGATAAGGAATATTTTCTCTCATTTCATGGGGAAAAGATTACTTATATGCTTTGATATGCATCAAACGTCTAGTCTATTTCAGTGAGTAATTTTGAGAAAGAAAATGAGAAATCTAACATATTGGATTCCTCACATTCTTTTCTTCTTCTTAACCAAGATGGCTACAATAAGCTTTTCTTGGGGGTTGTACAGAGGATGAATGAGACAGAAATCCATCATTACAAAATATGCTGGTAGCCAATTGTCTATTCTGCAGGACAATGGTCATTATTGGCTTACAGTAGAAAACATCTGAACAGAAAGCGGGTGGTATTAACTAGAATGGTGAATTCAGGAGAAAACATGGAATAGAAGATACACTAACAAAACTGTGTTGAGATTTGGAATCTGGTTTTAATGAGACTCATAACTCCTTTTGAGAAACTCCTCTGAAGAAAGTGACAATACTGATATGTGGGAGACAAATTGATATAATCAGGTTAATCTTTGAGGAAGTCAGAGATACTATGTCTTTTTCATAATGAAGAAACAGAAAATTCATTGTAACAATTCAGCAACACAATGTCAAAGAGGCAATTTCAAATTATTTTATTGAGCATTAACTTAAATTCTTATACATAAGTAGTTTCATAAAAAAGTTAGTATAGACAAATTTATACTTATGTATCTTCCTTTTAGGTCAAAATATTTTAAATCCCCTTAAAATTTTTTTTTTTTTTTTTTTTTTTTGAAGTGGTGAAAGTGTAGTTTATTTGTGGGGTACAATATGTAGTATAGAAGATTCTGATCCAAAGTCTGTGATCAATAAACAAATAAATTTCTAAAGCTAGCTTTGCATGCTACCCTCACTCTTTACAAGACTTTACAGAAACCTTAACAAAATTCTAATTCACACTAAAATCTAATTAACTTAAAGTATTCTTAAATATCTTAAGATTTGACATCTATTGAAACCAGCTTTGCAACTTACATCACTATATGCTACTGTGTGGATCCAGGAGATAAAAATCTCCTGTGTGGATCCAGGAGATCAAAAACCATGAACGTCAATGACCTTTTTGTAAACTCTTAGTTTTCTATGAAGCAGTTTTTCAGACAAAAAGGATATCTATTTTCTCAGAAAGGAATCTCTAGCACAATGTAAGAAGAGTAAGTTGTATCTGGAGTAAGAATACATAGATAAACTGCTGATGCTTCCTGAAATATGATCATCATCTACTTGCCTCTATTTTAGCTTTCTGAGACAAGGTAACCAGAATATGACAATGAAAAAATATGCAAGGAAGATATGTGAAAACATGATGAAGGAGGAGTGGACAGAAGCAAGGCAAATAGAGCCCAAACATATTCAGGAGAAGGAAAAATAAAAAATGAAAGACATTATAGAGAAAAATAAATTAAAATTGTAAATTATAAATTGACAAAGAAATCTATGAATTTCTTTGACAATGAAATCTATCAATGAAATAGAAAAGAGCATGACTTAGATAAAAGGTAGAAAGCAAAAAAAAAGTTTACCACAAAAGAGGTTTAAGACAAGTTACTACCTGACCTCCTTTGATATTGTAGCATAACTCTCTAAAGAATTGCATTTATGGCCCTTCTTCTAGTAGTTTTAAAAATATTTATTGAAAAAAAAAAAAAAAGATGAGTATTTGCTTTAGCAGATTCGAGGCTAAGATTGTTACGGGGTTTCAATGTAAGTTAGTAGAATCTGGACTTTCAATAAAAACTGATACTCCCTTATTTGAAAATCACAGCCATGCATTGATTACTTAATTTGCATAAGTGTACATCCAAACCATTTTTATCTTTTAGTATGCTCCCTAACTGCATTTCCATAGTGCATACATTAGCAGTTATTCGTACTGCCTGTCAGTCACGTGCTATTATTTCTGCACCAGTAAGACTGGACTGGTAATGCTATATGAGAATAAAAGAGGTGTTAAGCTTGATAACAAAAAATATCTACAGGAAGAAGAGAAAAAATATGTTGCCAGATTTATACTGGCACTAATACTCTTCCTTTCTTAAGGAATTTATTTAAAAAATTATAGACATGAATGTTAGCCAGATTTTTCTACTAGAAGGTCCACACTGTTAGAGTACTTTCTCATAAAAGATTACTGGTAATTGCGATTAGACACTTCAGCTCATAAAAAGAAGTAACTCATAAAAAGAAGTTATTAAATTGTAATAAAAGTCCCCAGAATGCCTGGGCACAGAATGGCATGTTTGTCCTAAAGAAAGCTGAAGAATTATTCTGGCAAAAAGGGCATTTCAGAGAGACTTCCTGGCAACTTCTGTTGATAGAGTAACGCTCACTTAGACAAAGATGTACAAGAAGAAATAATAAAAAAAAAAAGAAAAAGTAGAATGTAGATATTATGAGATAACTTTCGCTTCATGTTTGTTTCTATTTTTAAGGCTATTAGAAAGCCAAGCATAGGACTAAGAGAATGGATAAGACATTGTGTGAATGAAGTAAGTGTACAGCATTAATCTGCTGCACAGGGAGGATTACATCAGATCTGAGATTTCTGTGATATACAGTGAATGTAGAAAAAAAGAAAGCTATTAATCTATTTGTATTACCATTAGCATAAGCTTATTCTGCTGCTTGGTATGTTTCCGTCTTTTTTAAGACATCGTCCACAAAACAAATGATTCCTCTTCTTTGATTTCTTTTCTTCTTCTCTTGAAATGAATGATATCTCATCTTCTTACAATAAGGACACATTGAAATTTCTGCATTCTCTATCTGTAATTCAGATGCATATTCTTCCCTTTGAAGTCAGTTCCTAATTTATTATATTAAGACAACTGCTGGATTTCTCACACACAGGCTTTTGCACATTAAAACCATGCAAATGCAATTTAACTTTTTTCAAAGGATTACAACATATTTCAATTCAATCTGGCACACAAATCATAAATCAACCTGATAATGTCAGAGGTACTGAACAGAGAATTTTAGAATCATCATGGCAATGATGTAGCATGACAATGCCAGCAATGACCTTGTGTAAATGTGATTTGCATTTCTGATCAGAAAGATAATCTTTCTGGATTTTGTGGTTTGATCAGCGGTTCTAGGACCAAGATGTGACTTTACATTTGTATTGATTTCCTCATTTCATAGTGAATTCCTGTGAATTCACAGGAATTCACAGGTTTTCACAGGTTGTCTGGCCTACCTGATGAACAATAGACATTATAACAGATGAATTCTTGATGAGTAGTGATGAATGAGAGATTTTATGGCATAGCTTAACTAAATTCTCATCTCTGCATGTATTTCTCTCTTCAGGTTGTCCAGTGCTATTCAAATGATGATCTAATAAAGTTATTATTACAGTGATTCCTATCAGTTCTCATCTGCATACACATAAACTCTTTGAAACTCAACACTGCAATGATTGTGCCAAATTAGCCTCAGAAATAAAGCTAAAACATTTTCAAATATTTAATTAAAAATAAAATTATTGTTATTATTTAACTCATTTAAAATCATATTAAATTCTGTAGTAATACTGCTTTTTGATGAATACAAGGATAGGTCGGAAGGGAAAACATACAAGGGAAAGAGTACAAACGACAAAGGCATAACTTTTCCTTTTCAGAAATACCTGACCAAAGACCTGAGGAGATTATTTCAGCAGCGTCTAAATAAGGGAATGACATTGCACATGCAATGCTGTTCCTTTTGTCCAAGGAAAATCTTAACATCCTTTGGCCATAGAATGTGAATGTAGCCTATATCTGCAACCAAAAAGCAGAGATCACAAAAACATAAAGACATAACATAAAGCAGACTGTTGCTCAATAGTTAATGTCAGAGTTCTTTTATTATTATTATCATTATTATTTATTTTTAAGCATGGTTTTGGTCCAAAGGCGGAATTAAATTCATACATAAAAAGTGAAAGCATAGCTGAATAAAGGTATGGGAATACTTTAAGAAACATTTACAAACTTTTTTTTGTGGCAATTACAGGAACATGGAATTTTGAAAAAAAAGAGCAAGACGACTTCCATTGTCCCATTTCTCAGTGTCAATGGAAACCTTCCTTCAACAATTTTATATCTCAGCAGATATGGACATGGAGAATAAGTAGAATATCACTTAATCTAATCAAAATTGTCGATGGTGAATTTTCATTTGAAACAGAAAAAATCCATAAGAAATAACTGAAGTAAGTTCACTATTTCCATGTTAGCATGAGTGCCATATTGATTGGCACTTTGTTAGTGCAATTGCACTTCATAGAAAAAGATCTTGCATCCTTGAAACATAGTCTGTAATCACATTTGAATATACATTGAAATAATTACACACTTGATATAAATACTTAGGAATCCTGACCCTAGGAATGCGGCAAATTAAGGATTCTGCTCAATATTTTTTATAATAACCATTTAAATGACTCTAAGGCATAGCAAATTAGAATTTATTATATACAGAGATCTTAATTATAGCTGATCTCTCTCAATTTCTTCTATTGGAGTTGTCCTATGCTGCATAGATAACTGAAATAATTATTAAGAGCTAGGTCTTGAACCTTCAACACACAGAAATTAGGTGATGTCTGACTACAACCCCCCTAAACAGTCACTATTTTTGGTTTCTTATCCAGAGAATAAATATCTGTATTTATGCTTGAAGTCAAATCAATTCCTAACCAGATAGCCAATAGAAAAAATGACGCCCAGTAAACTATGATCTTGTGATCTGAGGTGTGAGACACACATTGTTGGTGTGAGAAATATTAGATAGGGAGACTTTAATTTAGGATTTCCATACCTAGGATAATTTTTTTTTTGTTGGGACTGTATGCACTGAGATAATTCATCTTTTCCTGTATATTGCTGAGGATTCCAGTCTATTATTTATAATCTTTTTGAGGAAAAGGACAAGTCAAAATTGTCAGAACCCAAAAAATAAGTACAGATATATTTCTCATGAATTCTTTTTTTTTTTTTTTTTAATTTTCTCTGCTACTTAATTTTCAAAACCGAAAAAAAACTTAAAGAATATAATCAAAAAGTTGTGAAGGTTATTGAAATTATACAGAAGTAAAACGAAAGAACTGTCCTCATTTGTGGAAACATTTTCTAAATTAGTATCATAAATGGAGACTCAACCTGACTAGCTCCTCATTAACCAAACAAAGAGGGAATAATTCTTGTTGTCGTGGAAACTGCCTTTTAGAAACAGTGGAACATCAGCTTAATAAACACTACTGTTTATTAAGAATATAAATGAGGAAAAAAATGTTTCTGTACATACGTGACTAAGTAAAGGCTACTCAAGGAGTTAATCCAAAATCCATCTCGTTGGCATCCACCCATGAAGGTTGCAGGCTGGCACTACGCCGCAGGTCTTCAGGCCTGGCCAATGAGCCAACGCTCCCAAGCGTGATCTTGAACCCTCCCGGGAAACCAGCTTTTCTCACCCTCCAAGATCCTGGATCCTCTTCGACGTCCGGTTGTGGGCCGGAAGGAGGACGATGCCACGCGGGGCACTCTCTTGGGCAGGCCCAGTCGGGTCGGACCCACCCACAGTGAGGAGAACGTGGGGGTGTGCCGCAGGGTTTTAGCTGCACTGACGGCGCCCTATATGCAGACAGGCAGCACTGACTGCCTAAACACCCGGACAGTTGACAATATGGTTCAGGGTCAACCAAGAACTTTATTACAGCTAACATAAGCTTTTATATGACGAACAGTAGGAGGGGATGATGGGAGGAGGGAGATACATGATTGGGTGAGGACTGTTGCCAAGATTTCCTCATTGGCTGCGCTCCCCTGTCACACAACGAGTTGGTCGGAGCGGCTCACTCCGGCCCCCACCTTCGGGGAGTGCCTAGCCCCCACCTTTGGGCTGCCAGAATGTTCTTTCATGAGTGTGATGAACCACCTAGTGCTCTGCAAGACTGCTCAGCCAGGCCAAGTGGCATGACTGAGCATGTGCAGGCACCAG
>JAWLRI010000128.1:1124576-1176387 GCA_034781795.1 Crypturellus tataupa | reverse complement strand
TTTTTTTTTAATTTTTTTTTTTTTTTTTTTTTTTTTTTTTTTTTTTTTGCTAATTTGTGATAAGAAAACTCTTATTGTTTAGAGGCTCCTATTTCACAAGTTTTTGGCTATTGGAATTCAGAATCTCCATATTCTGTCATTCTTGGGATCTCTGGAGTGAACCCAAAGCGCCAGAATGTACCATTGTCATGATCTGGGCTGTACCAGAGGGTGTGCTTTCATTTTAGTTTGCTATAAACAGGGAGTCCGACTAGATGATCTCTAGGGGTCCCTAGAGAACCAAACTCAACCATTTGGTTATTCTGTGATTCTGTGATCATCTATAACAGAAACTAAAGCAAGGTAAGAGCAAATCATTTGAAGTTTTCAAAGTGCAAAATAGACAACAAAATGTACAACTGCAAACAATCCTCACCAGGATCAAACCCAAACCTCTCCCTCCCCTCTGTGATCATCAATCAAGCTGGAGACTCATTCAGTCTTTCTGGTGCAGAGAACATGGGTTCCTGCAGCACACTAAGCACTAGGTGACATATTTGCTTGAGGAAGAATACTGTGGATATTTGTTGTTGATTTTTTTCCATTGTTTCATTGGTTTTTACCCATAAAATTGTTTGGTACTATCAGGATGAAGTTTACAATTTCAAGTTTTCTCTTCCTCAGGGAATATTTATCCTAATTTGGCATACTGAACCTTCTTAACTAAGTCTACTAGCTACAATTCTGTTTTATTAGGGATTTTAATATCTGTTTATTGGACCTAACAGTAATACCTCATTTACTCAGCAGAACTGCTAGCAAGCACTTAATTCTTTGACAGATAAAATGCTCTTTTCCACTTTATTTAGTAAACTCCACCATGATCCAAATTTATGATTTCTCTGCTGGCAAAATGTTATTAAGAAGCAATCTTCTTTCCACTTCCTCTGTTTCCTCCATTTATTTCATCAGTTCTCGCTTGAGCAGCTGTAACTGTTTGTTGTGTCTAAACTTGATCAAAGAAAATATCTAAGCTGAAAAAGAAAAAAAAAGTCAGAAAAGGAGGAAACTCTAAACAGATATTTGTACTAGAAATAGGTAAGGTTCAGATGTTCCTCCTTGTGTATGGAACCACTTATTTCCCAGGCTTTGAGGCTTTTCATCATTTAAGCAGGTAAATCACCAGAGCCTTATACAAAAATAATAAAAAAAAAATTAATATCCACAGCTTATTACTGGGTCTTCATGGAGATCAGATGCAATGTTAATCACTTATTTGATAAAGGATTTGGGGTGACTAACTGTCAGCCCTGTCTTTGAGGAATTCTGTGAAAATTAGAGTAAAGAGTCAATCAGAAAAGTGAGTAAATTGAAAGCAATTAAAATTTGAATTGAAAATGAAAATTTAGAAATAATAACAACAATAACATTTATGAATCTTCTCTTAGTATACTGTCTTTACATTTCTATCTTTTAACTTTCCTGAATAGGAATGAAAATCTGGGAAGCACTGCAGAAGGCTGTGCAGAAGGAGGAAACTAATTTTATAGTCAGCTTTGCAACACAGATCAAGTTTCTCTAGAGTTTTAGGTTAGATAACATGAGGACACATGAAGTTTGCTTCAGCGAACTAGCTTCAGCATATCAGTTCCCTTTATGAGTTATGCAACCCTATGAAACCTATAGAGAAATAGAAAAAGCATCCAGTTTCCAGGAGGTTTTACTGGTGACTAATTTCTAAGATGAAAAGCAAAAATGGTTGAAAGGTTCTGCGTTCTTGAATGACCTGACAATCGATTTTTTTTTTTTTTTTTTTAACTATCTTATTGGGCTGAACATCCTTCTACACAACAAGAAAGCAAACCAGACTTTCTGGCTTTCTCTGAAGGAAAAGCAAAACAAAAATAAAGATAAGGAAGAACATCCTACATTCATTGTTTTCAGCATTCCTACATAGCTGTAAATTAGTGGATCACTGTTGGTACCTGTCTTTAGAAACTTAGTTTTAAAGGCAGCGCTTCAGGTAAAAAAGCAGAGATGACATGACTTCATTTACTCATATTATTTTCTGAAATCCTACTGGCAACCACAAGTACAACTCTTTCACTATATGTCTAATATTGTATTTCTAATACAACATGTAGCCCATTTGCCCTTTTTGAAGTTTGAGTCTTTCAGGTTTTAAGTGGATATGCAGCTTTTGTCTCAGACAGTAAATCTTTGTCTTTTTGCATCCTCAAATTCTGAAAAATGTGACATTTCATGTAAAGTGGTAAAGTAGTGTATCCCATAAGTGGCAGTGTTTATTATATTTTCAGGGAATAATGAAAAAATCTCTTTTTTTGACAAAATTATTCAGAATATTGAAGAAAAAAAGGAATCATTAGAGAATAACAAATGTGATATAACCTACAGTATCCTATAGCTGTGAAAGCCTTTTTTTTTCTCTTAAAGGAGGAAAGGGATTGTTGTCCTTCATTTGGGAATATTCGTTAGTCTTTGATAAAATAAAGTTGTAGCTGTTTGGAAAGTATTTTACAGTAACTATTTTTGGCTGGCCTGTAATTTCATGTAAACTCATAACGTCCCAGTCTTTTTTTTGACTAATACATTTTATCACTCTAGTGAATAGCACAGGATATCATCGTTCCAAGCTTTCCTTTATTGTTTGCCATTTAACTGTAGATACCTGGATATAAAAATAAACAAGTTTTGCAAGCAGAGGTAGCTGAACTCTGATAGCTAACAATGGTAACTCAACAAGTTAAGAGTTACTTTGCTTATCCCTAACGGGGAAGTTAATATCTCATTTTTATGACTGGTATTTCTTCTCTGATTTATGTGCAGTGTATTACACATTTATTTGAGAAGTGCCCTTCAGAACTTGAACAGAGGCTATTTATATTTTTTTTTCTTTTTCTTTTCTTTTTTTTTTAAGACTTTGATTAGTGGGGCATCAAGAAATACAAGAAAGAGTAAAATTTATTCTGAATATTCCACTTACTTCTGGTACCCACAGTAAGCCCATTAGGGAACAGATTATAAAATCTCTTACCTCCTATTATGGTCTGCTGAAGACTCAGCAGCACACACTTAACAAATATTGTAAAACCTTTCTAATTTTCATTAGTTCATTTATATTCTTACCTTGTGATGTAAATATGAATATATATATATGTATACATATAGCTAATAAAAAACAAGAAAATGGGCAAAATTTCCTTCCTTGTTAGGTGGAGGTACAAAATGTAGACCTGAAAACAAAATATGGGCATGCAGGGATGACAGCTTTTACATTCAATCAAATATAGCAATAGACACCTCCGAGATGAATTCTCAAATCTAGGTCAGGATCGCAATTGTGATTTCAATCATATTTCTGGAAAGCAGTTAAAAATAAACTTTAATAAATGCAAAATGTGGTGTAAAACATCTCAGTAGTGACTAGCAGTGTGCATTTTGCAGTGAGAGAAGGGTAATAGATCATACAATTTTTCTAGCAATTTAGTTTTTTTATTTTGCTCCCCAATCCTGAGTCGTCCACTGATTGCTCTCACTGCATCTATGTATATCAGTTAATTTTAGGTTTGAATGGAACATGTATTTCTCTTTAAGAGAAAACCCAGATGCAGTTGGTGCTGTGCTATGCTCCAGGGATCCTGCCTACACACATCAGGGAGTTCCTAGTGCAGCAGTGTTACTAAGGGGATTTTCAAGAACCTTTAAGTCTTTTAAAATGTCCCAGGTAGACGAAGGGAACTTTTACACAGGTCTGTACATTAAAACAACCAACCAAACAAAAACTGTCCAGAGATCACATCAGAGAAAGCAGTGAACAACTCATAAGAAAGAAAAAAATAAATGCAGGAGGAGGTCAAACCAGCTATGCCAAGGTGGAGCTTGGCAAAGCAGATATTTTGCAAAAGACAACCATGTTTCCCTGAGTTAACAATTTCAGGAGTATAACGTACCACTACATAGGCCCTGCTGCAGCCTATAGAGGGATCACCTTACCAAATATAATGCCCAAAGCAAGACAGGTATTGAATAATCTCTCTTTTTGTAAATCTCACTGGGAGGTTGAATCCACATACTCTTTTTAATTGTCAGTGACATGTAGATGTCTTCTGATCTCTCTTTGAGTCCATTCATACAGTAGTTATTTATGGCTCATTTATAGTATGACTAAAAATATCAAGAAATCAATCGTAATTAAATCGGAGTAAAAGTGCTATCATATCATCTCTCCCATCAAAGCTGAAATTTTTACTTTCAGAAACTTACGTAAAGTGAATCAACAGCTTTTGAAAATAAATGTCTGGCTGTAAAAGAGAGACATTAGTCTATAAAATTGGAATATCTCATGGGAGAGTGTCACTGTGAAATCACATTACTTAGGATTTACAATATTTACAAACTCTTCATAGCTACATTTGCTAGTAAATTATGAATTACTACAAATTACATGAGCACATAAAAAATAAATGATCTCAGAACATGCTGTGATACAATATTTTTCAATTTGCAGTGTTTATTTGTGCCATATTTTTAAATGGAAGCACTTTACTTTCTCCCAGTTTAGGTGAATAAAGGAAGTTGCAATATACAACACTATATTATAATATGGACCTTTCCTTGGTGAAGGAAAATTAACCAAGACATGAACTACAAATCATTTTGTTGTGAAAGATAACATATACTTAAATTCAGCACCAACATTATTTTGGGGCAAAGACCTAATGTAATCTCATGCCTTTAATCCAGAGTTGGTTTTCATTTGTATTATATGTTATCAAATAAAACTGTCAGCAGAGTGGGCTTTCATTTTCCTTGTAGATAGGATAGATTTCTTTAATGAAACCAAGAGCTTCACTGCGTTACATAGGGGCAGAGGGTACGTCTTTATAGCTAACTACTGGAAAATGACAGCACCTGTTGGGACACTAGAAACAACAGGCCCGCAGCAACATGTTGAAAGATAAAATTCAAACACACAAGGCTTGAAATTGTCATCGTGCAATGTGTCAAGCTAATAACAGAGGACCAGATTTGGCAGGCGATGATGCTGGCAGCTCCAAGAGCATCCTCAGGAGACAGTGCAGTTGTGGAGAAGAAACCACTGTACACAAAGGGTGATTTCTTCAAGGCTGTCTCCAAATCAGCATCGCTTGGATTTATGTGGCTTTCCTTCCCATAATTTGTATGAAACTCCCTCAAATAGAGATGGAGGATGCACCTTTTATTGCTAGGGGCTGATATGCAATGACTTCCATCTCTTCATTGGTTGTCGCCATGTGCTAAATAAATACATCATGCTTAGTTATCACTGCAAATAGTGATAAACTGGTAACTGCAGGAATACAAGACAAAAGGCTTAACAGACTGTAGTAGGAGTTTGGAAATAGACCTGTATTAGAACTTACCTGCAATTAAGATATGCAGAGAGACCAGCTCTTAAAAATTTTTGGCAGTAAAAAAGTTTTAACTGTTAGCACTTTTACTCCTTTAAGTTACTATCTCTTTCAAATATGTAGTCTGTTATTGCTATAAAATGAACATTTTTTAATAAAATTAAGTATTAGCAGATCTTTCTTTTATTGAATAGTAACAAATTATGCTAAAAGAGCACATAAGCCTCCAAGAGGGTAATATTGATTATTCTATAGTGGAAAGTTATCTATAGAAAAATTGATGGTGTATACAGTGATTTACTGAGAAAGACTAAGGATTACTTTTATTTATTTGAATTTATTTTATTTTAAATTGGTGTCAATTTAGAAAGTTACACAAAAGGAGAATAATGAAAACATAAAAATAACTGATTAATGAAATCATAAAGATAACTGATAAAATTCATGTCAGCAAGCCAAACTCAATACAGATGTTTATTCTAAATATAATATTCTGTAAGATTAGGTTCCAATGACCTAACTTCTTGCATCCCGTGGCCTAGTGTTTTATGTAGGATTACAGGCATTTCCAAAGCCATTAAAATGAGCCATCAGGAAATATTTGTTCCAATAAGAACAAACCAATATGAAACAGGCAGAAAAACAGACAGAGTAGCTTTTCAATTATTTTTCTTCTGAATCAGATATTTCTATAAATATTGTATAATGAATGAAAATACCTTAAATACATTTCATTTAACAGTTTATATGGCAATAAGAAATAAGATTGATTCCAGTTAAAAACTGAATCTTCTAACTACTTTCTAGCACACTATCTCATAAGATAGGCTTAAAAATTGAGTTAACTTAATAAAGTGAAACCTTAGAACGAAAACCAGTCTGTAAAATTTTTTTTTAAAAAAAAGTTCTACAAAATCTTCAGTGTTGAGTTTTTCACTTACTTGTGGCTTTTATTTATTTACTGCTAACATACCTGCTGTCTGCTGCCAAAGCAAGCTTTCACTTCAATCTGTCATCTTAAATGAAAAAAAAAATTAAAAAAGGAAAAGAAAAAACAGCCAGTACCAAAGTAACTCAGAAAATTTCCTGGAAATATTTTTTCACAATTCAAACAGCATCACGAAAATGAACAGTGTAGCACAATTATTTGAATGAGTTAAATCATTTGGAAGATGAGAATATTTTGCAAAAAAGTATACAACTAAATGAATGGTTCCTATGTTTAACTATATATCAACTTTCTAATAAAAAATATAGTGAGAATTTTCTGCTCTTAATGTAGGGTACTCAAGAAGACTTTTGCATATATGCATATTATTTTATCATCATAGAATAAGATATAATATATATTATCCAATTACTATATTCTTTTATAGTTGCAGTAAGGGATCATCCAAAGAATGTTGTGTGAGTGGTAACCAAAAATTGGGTGAAAGACAGTTCCACTAACAGTCAACTAATTGCATAATTTTGGTGACACACGTTGGAAATGTATTATGCAATGGGATAAATGAAGTATCATTTTAAATAGAAATAGCAAGGAAAATAACATACCCATAGATATTACTGAAAAAATTGTCAACCCTACTTCTGTTCAGTACAATCCATTTTTGGTCTAATCAGTCAGCAGAATTCACAATGTTGTGTGCTACCTGCACTGAAAATTATATTAAGAAATACTGCTTTGCCAATTCCACATTCTTTTCACGAGTTCATTCTAATATTTTCAGAATTCATTTATACAGAAGCAGAATTGATATATTTTATCTAATAGGAAAAGAAAGATATAACTAGGTGGCATTTTCTTATCTGTACCACTTCATTAGGATGGTAACCATGAAAGAAGAAAGAAAAAATTCCTGTGTATTAATATTAAATGGCTTACTGTAATTGTTTTAAGAGAAGTAACTATCAATGACTCCATTCTTATAAAGTTCAGTCCTTGATTTGAATTGTAATAGATAATTAGCCTAATAGAGCTGCTTAAAGAAAATAAATTATCTTTCTCTTATCAACTCCATCTGCTACTGAAAATATTCTAGCCACCAAGCACTCTTTTATTGTTTGTTGCCAATATGAATATTTTCATGATTATCTGTTGTCATGAACTCATGACAATTCTTTTGGTAAAGAAGTTATGGAAAGAAATACAGAAGATTATTTTCTAAACTTGATCCTGACTGATAGAAACTTGTATATTACAAAAAAAGGAAAAGTAGATCATGAGGGTGACCTTGAAATGGCAGATGTTCATGATAGTATGAAACCAGCATTCTACAAAAAGATTTAGAGAATAGGAAGATCCCACAATAAGCAAGTCTTAGGAAAGATATTAGTGCTTTAAAGAAATTCTAAGAAAAAGAAGTAGGTTTTATTATTAGAGAGAGGAAAGCTTCCTGGCGGATGATGTTAGGAAGATTCACATTTTTTAGCTACTTTTTGTTTACCTTTGCTAAAGCTCTTGTCTGTGAGGAGGAAGGAAGTGCTATCCAAACATTTCAGAACAGATATTTAAAAAATTAGATAAGAGGCATTGCAAGGATATGCCATTCAAATTGGTTGGTTATCATGTATTGCATTTTAAATGCTTCCTGAACTGAATGACATATCTCAAAAATTTTAATGATCATTCTGAAAACTTTGGACAAGAAAAAATATGATAGTGACAATCTTGTGAAAGGAGAAAAAAAATCCCAAACTATAGAATTGCAAACCATCCAGATGATTAACTCCAGTTCCTGGTAAAAGTATCGGAAAAATTAATCTAAATGTTTATAAGTACTGAAAATTAATAAAAAAGGAGGTGATGATAATAACCGGTCTTTTCAAAACGAATTTTATTTCCTCTATTCCTTTATTTCTAATGCTCCCATCAAGAAGTGACATTCCTCTCCATTCTCATGGGAAGAAGAAATAAATGTCTAGTACAATGTCTTTCCTAAAGTTTTCAGTAAGGTCTCACATGTACTTTTGAATGCTTGACCTAATGAAGTCAGAGAAATGCAGTCTGTATGGAAGGATTATATTTTAAGCGCAAAATTAGAAGAGTGGTGGATCAGAAAGCATTTTTGTTGCTAAAATGAAAGACCTTGTTGAGTGACATTCTATCTGCCAGGTTTGGGGCTGTTTGGTATTTCTGATAATGATATGGATAAAATGAGCTTATTAAATCTACAGAGAAAATGAAGCATTGTGGGACTGGTTGTGATTATTATCAGAAAGGATAAAAAATTTCTAATTATCATGAAAAGAATGTTTATACATAGTTCTATCATGATAACTGGCTGAGTAACATTTCCTAAAAAAAGGGATCTGGGCATAATAGAGAATTCAAATCCAAACTGCATTTATCTCAACAACAAAAATATATATATATCTTACTGGATTGCATAAACTAAATTGCATAAACTAGAGTATAGCCTGTAAAATCCTGAAGCAACTCTACCCACTCAATGTTGACAAAGCCTAATGAGACAATCTATGTGAACTTTGGGGCACAGCTTTGCAAGGGAAAAAAAAAAAGATCAAGTGGGTAGAGGCTGGAAGATAACAAGAAGATTGGAGAGATTTGGTACATAATGTAACCTAGGAGAAGAGACTGAAATGATAAAGGTTGTTTTGTCTAGAGAATAGAAGAAAGAGAGACTGAATAATAACAGTCTTCAGGTTCCTAATAGACTGCATAAAGGAAGAAGAGAATAATCTCTTCTCCACCCCTCAGACTGCAGGGTTCTCAGACAAGAAAAAGAATGATAGACAGACACTGCAAGAAGAATATTCTGATTAGCCATCTGATGGCAAATATAGGAAAGCACAGGAACACAGACTTCTGGAAGTTGTGGAATCTCTATCATTGCAAATATCTGATCTAAAATTCATAGCTAAGAGGAATTTATTCTTGAGAGATATTATTTTTAATTGTGAAAGAGTGATTCTTCTGGAATACTCGGGATACAGAAATTTTACCGCTTGTTGCATTTTTTTTTTAATTTTTTAATTAAATGTATTGTTTGCCTAATATTTCAGTCTAGCTTCTTGCTGAAAATAAAGGTAAAGCAGATAAAACTATTTGTTTTTCACACTTTACCTGTAATGTTTCTGTTGGTTGGGAGTGCCTATGAGGAAAAAACACAACATGATGAATAAATTTCAGAAATGTTAAAAAATTAATGTATGCCTGTTTAATTGGCAGGGACACAAAACTGTGAGGAATAATTTGGGAGTGATCGTTTTAAATGTTTTTATTCATATTCAAGTTAAAAAGTGTCTAGCTTGTTAGATCTGGGCGTGGAAATAAGTGACAAACGCAGATTTGCAATTTGATTAGACCATTGTCATGAATTTCCTTGATTATCACGTTTCATTGCACCAAAACAGCATATTAGAAAAGGTGAAGTGTGTGTCTTCAAATTGAGCTGCATGGTGTATACATGTATATCTTTAAATAATTTTAAGAATTACACACATTTCTTTCTATTTAAGCATATGTAATTGTGTACTCCAAATTTAAAGGAGAATCCTTTGGGATAAAGCCTATTTGGATTCAATTCAGCTGGAAAAAGAGACATTTATTTGCTTTTGGAAGTGGGAGGATATCCCACCTTGCCTCCAGCTTTCATTTCAGAAGGGCATGAATTCCCCACAGACACCTTGTCCTCCCTGTGAGACCCATAGCAATGTTTTAGATTCCATAGGTCATCTCAAATGGCATTAGGCACACATACTTAGGCATAGACGACCTGAACCCCTTGTGCCCAGGGTGTTGTTACTGAAGTAACTTTCAAAAATGTCTAAAGTGTAGTCAGGACATTTGCCTCCTGCTGTTCTGAGTTACAGGTTATATGGAGGTGGAGGTACGTGGCAGAAGCTTGTAATTATTAGTCTAAATAAGTTTATAAGGAATTAATTCTCATTACTTGAGTTTAAAAAGCCTGCCAAATAAAATTATGCTTTTTTTTTTTTTTTTTTTTTAAGAATTTAACATACATGAATGTGAGAGGAAGACGGAACCATCATGATCATGCACTAATGTCAGTCCTGAATTCAGAATTCAAGTAAAATATGATGATTTTCAATTTAGAAAGATTTTGGTTTGAGGTTTTGTGAATGACATTTTTAGACTTCGTGCTCCAAAGTTGAAGCGAATTACCATAGATTTATATATCTCAATCTATCAATTCAAAATATTAAAATTTCCTGGATCTCCTCATTTGGACTACAAATTTCAAGAAAATATAGCATCAGATTTCGTATACCTCCTGTTTGAAATAGATTTGGATACATCACATAAGAAATGAAAACACTTTTTTGCTCTTTGCATAGAAATCTGGAATGACAAAGAATATGAAAACCAGCACTAGAAAATTGTGAAGGGAATAAAATCACACTGAGATTAGATGCATCAGCTGTACAAAATGAAATAAATTAAGAGCTGTATTGGGAAATCCGTAATGTGTATTGCAAACAGTAAAGAGGTTTAATAGCAGGTGTATTTAAATTTAGAGAACATAACACTCATATAGAAACTAATAGGATATCCAGATTTAAATTTGAAATGATTTTTTTGTGAAGAACATTTTAATGAATTTGCACTGAAGCAGGATTTTTCTGTAAAATTGAGTTAATGCCACCAACTCCTTCAATGGTTTAACAAACTGTGACAAGTCTCCCAGCACATACGGTGTTTTAATTAGACATCATAGTACCAGGCAAATTGATCTCCTCTTGCTTTTTCTCTCAAGTGTCAGTTGGTTTAGTGTGAAGTCCCAGACTGATTTCAGCTGAGATGAGCGGAATTACAGCAGGCACTCAGCTTTGGCCGTGAATGGAGCTTGTGTCACATTATCGAAGATAATAAATTCCTTTCTTAAGAGTTTACTCCTGCAGCTGAATGGGTGAATGTCAGTAACCACATTCTGAGATCCTATTTAGTAGAACAGAGTATTAAGTACATGTATGGTCTGTTATTTTGTAGCTGAACCTAATAGTCATCCAACTGCACGGAGTTTTGATTCTGCAAGCTGTAGAATTAGTTCTCTGCCATCATGGCAGCCTGGGAATAAAACAGCGCTGAGTGCTGTGTGCTCCCTTTTTTTATGTCCTCATCTAGTATCTAGTAGGCTTACGGTCATTTAAAAAGCTGAAACTTTGTGCCTCATACGTAGCTCTCTGTATACGGTGGGGCTACTGAAGCTGAAGCAAGGCACAGAGCAGTTTAAACCTTGCCTTAATAAAGGAGTCAGAGACACTGAGCAGCCAGTGTGGCTTATAACAAGCTGCTGTGGTCCAGTCTGGGCGTTTATGCTGGGAAAAGGGCAAGAACAAGCAGTGACTCATCTCTCTCCAGCTTATGTCCTTTCACAGAATAAAACAAAAACTGCCAACACAATTCATCACATAGAAGGACACTATTTTTCTGTTGCTTAGGTCTGCTTTCCAGTACTGTTATTTCTCTCTTCTCTGTACAAATAAAGTGTGACAGTGTTCCTTGTCAGAAATATGTGGGATGGTATAGATGACCCGAGTAGAGGTCCCAGTCACCTTCTGCAGAACACTCCAGTGCGCACAGTGATCTGTGGGAAGTGGGTTCATTTCCTGCCTCTCCAGGGAAATAGTCAAGTCTCTCACTTTCCAAAACTATTCTGTAATCATCATACTCTAAAATAAAACACTTTTTCAGGGCTCTTGAAGCTGTGGGGTTGATCCGTGAGGGCATGCAATGCCACTCCAAGTCACGACACGGAGTTTGTCTGGCTGTAGAAACCAGAGAGCTGGGAAAACACTGGCACCTCTGAGATTCCTGCTAGATATGAGGTCAAGCCATGACTAAGGTGCACTTAATATCAAGAAGATAGGAAAAACACCTGGGATCATCTTTTTTCTTTTATGTTACCTTTAAAATACAAAAGTTTAGGAAAAAAAACAGACAGACTGATATTTGGCTGGGGGAGAGTAAATAAATAAAATCTCCTCTTATTGTTTATCATTTTTACTCCATATTTAGATCCTACAGGGGATCATAATACTATGATACTCCCACTACTTCCAAAGTGGGAGTTCTGTATATTGTTGCTACTAGTAGCTGGAAGCATCTGGAAAGGTTAACTGAAGGAATAAAAAATTTCACATATTTTGCATTTTTTCCATCTAACAAAAGTGATGGGAGAAGTAATATTATTCTATATGGTAATGCCACTGTAAACTCTATTTACTTTCAGCTGAGCTAGGTTGATTTCTTCTGGTAAAATAAATATTTATGAAATTAATATAAAGTCATCGTTAGTCTAATTGTTCTCACATACAACAGGTGTGCTTGAGATTCTTACAAATATGGGCATCAGGATGGAAACAGTTTCTTCTTTGTGCAAGAAAAAGGTAGTCCCTTAGTCAGCATGTGCATTGCCCTGTGTCCACAATGTTGTGTGGGTGCGACTGGTCGCCCCTGGTTGTGCTTCAGAGAGTGGCTCCTCAGCTGCCCTAGGATCATCATCAGTAAACAAGGTACTTCTTGACAGAAGAAGAACATATGTTCTTTTTCCCTATGCTTGTGTCTAGCAAAAACAGAGTGAGAATGTTTCCTGAAGAGTCTTGCTTCTTCTGTTTAACTTCTGTTTGGAAATGAAGGTAGAACATGTAAAATATACATTCAAAATGTGTGCCAAAATGTGATTCTGAAGTGAATGAATACATAGCTCATTTAAATTCAAGCTAAATTTAACTTAGGTCTTTTGAAATTCCTAACAGGATATGTATTCGAGAGAGAGCGCCTCTCAGAGCAGATGTACTTTTGTATAGGTGGAGATTATTTTCCGTCCTGAATTGGTTGTCCGTCCTTAAAATATCTTAAAGAAATTTGCATAATGTTCTAACACTTATTCTTTCCTGTTATTTGTCCATATAAAAAAATTGCCCATATGCCCATATTAAGATTTTATTTCACTTTCAGAAAAATAACCCTATTTTACCAAATAGAATAGATAGCACCAACATACAAAAAACTAGTTTCAGGAAGTGATTTTTTCTCAATTGCCTGGTCTTCCAGACTAGTTTTACATTTCTTTTGTTGATGGAGCTTACTGATGTATCCTGTGGTTGCTATTATTTATTTATTTATTCAAAAGGTGATTTTAACTGAAGAAGAAACACTGCTTGTCACAGAACCTTCTGCTCATTTCTGAGGTGTCCTGTGCCTGGCAGCTAAAAGTCAGAGGACTTTCACTGGTTTTAATTCTCTCTGCTTTATTTCCTCTTTTCTGGCACTAGAAAGAGGTGTGTATAACACCAAAATTGCCTAATTGTAAATATTTCATGCCCATTATATATATACATATATATTCATATGCACACACTCTTGACTATTTTTGAAGTTTACTATTCTCTGGCAATAAAGTCAATAAGGATATTATGTTCTCTTAATACCCTAAAACCATCGTTGAAAAAGGAAAAAGAAAGCATCCAAAGCACAAAGGAAAAATCTTTTTTATTTCACAGAGAGTAGGGCAAATATTCACAGAATAGTTAGTACTGATTTTATTTTATGGTCATGCCTGCACTGTCTCATCCAGTTGTCCCCCTAGAGACAAGTTTAATCACAGAACAAAACGCTCTGCGCTGGTCTGGAGGTTGTTCTGTTCATTGGAACATAACACAAACTATGTAAAGATAGCTAGATACTTAACTACTGTAAATGGACACACATTCCATTTGATTCCAATAATAAAATAAGTATCTGAATAGATTACAAACTTATATAGAACTGCCTCAGAGAAAGTGAGCATAAGGGGATACAGTGTGTGCTATCAAAGATAGGTAGCTGCAGTCTAAGGGAAAATAGCCTCAATAGTTTGGCAAACTGCTCACTTCTTGCTGCTGCCACCTGACCTAGCTTCAGATTGATGTTAGAGAATACTGCTTATTGTGATTATTTGCCGCAGAAATCTTTCCTTAGAGCAGGATATCTCTGCCTATTTCTAAGTAGATTCTGCCTGTGTCTGTCAGCAGTGTGCTTAGCTCCAATTCAACAGCCTCACGGGCCACTGAAATACTTTCTTCAGATGAGGAAACGTAGGTCTATGCCACACAACACAGAGAGAGATTTATTTATTTTCCAAAAGTTATGAACATATCTTGCACTCTGGTATTCAATAGCCTGACAAAAGATGTAGGTGGCTGTTTTTGGAGTGCCTCTCAGTACAACTCATGGTGGAGAGCATGTCACTGAAGACTGCATAAAACATAGGTTATACCTGTTATGGGGTTGGCTCCCCTTAATTTAAACCCTTAACTGTGTTTCATAATACTTACAAGATGCTTCATTCCAACTCCTTAAAAAATAGTTCCTATGTGAGTATAATATGATAGAAATACAAAATGAAGCACTATTTTTTAAAAAATGCTGTTTAATCTAATATACATTTAGTTTCATCTACAAATAATTCCACTTATAATAATCTGTTCACAGACTGTAAACAGTGGAGGACTCCACTGTTCAGCATCTCTAGTGAGATGATCTGTCTGAAGAGCTCTGATTAACATTCCTTTAAAGAGCTCAGCTTGTTTCAATGAGAATCGTGATTGCTTTTTGATATGGCAGCCGCTGTGAGTATTTACACTTCTTCCCACTTTTGCTGTATGTTGCTGGAGGCTTTACAGTTTCATCCAGGCATGACTTAAATGATCTAAAACCATTTGTCACATATCCTGGAAAATATAGGAGCCTTAATATGAAGGGATTTAAGTGAATAATTTGCTGTGAATAATTTATTCGGGAAATGTATCTTCTCCCATAGCTTTTCTGTGAACCATGACTTTAGGAATATATTTGGTCTTTAACATTGCTCAAATAATTATGTTTGTAAAAAGATCTTAGCCTGTGCGTTTCCTCTTCACTGTATCACAATGATATTCTTTGATCAAGATGAGTTACTTGTACTTTATTAAAGATCTGCTTGGTATTTCCCAGGAGATTTAGTATGGCTATGCATAGAGAAGTCAGTAAAAGCAGAAATGGATGCTATGAGTAGGCCATCTTCGTAAAGTTGTATTTAAGTCTCATGTAGGTCTAGGAGATATCCAGTATGCTTGACATTTACAGGACAAATAGCCTTGATCATTCAATAGCTGAAACAGTGATGTTTTTGAGTGAGAGTAATAGTGAATTGAAACACGAAGAGTGAAGGACTAAATTACACAAACCATAATTTTAGGAATATAATTTCTGAGTGGAATATATTGTCCTGTCCAACTTTCCATCTAAAATATCTGCAGGTTTGTAATTCATGAATTAGGTATATACCCAGGAAACTGCTTAAAGAAAGCAGCAAAAAAAACCCACAAATAGAGGGTATGGTGGTGTATTGCATTGGGAATCTGAGAGTGAGTAGTCTCCACCAACCTTGTCTAGCAAAAGCAGAGATGCAATTTCTTTTTATGCAGAAATCAGCATCTGGATCTGTTGCCCAGGATGTTAAAATTTTAAATGCTTTTCTCATCTGCAGTGATCCAGAGGTATGCAGAACTGGTGGAGATTGTGAGAACTGTTGTATGATCTTCTTCACAGTCTTCATGAATTTTGTCTTCCTCTTCTCCAGCAGGCTAACTCCTTCCCTCCTGCATCAATTCCCAGAGTGCCATCAGTGTTGAAAAATGGTTTGGGGACCACTTTCTGTTTATGAGGACACTTGTAAGAATGGCACTTTAGCTTCCTGCAAACATCCTTACTGATAAAAAATTGCTGACTTGACTATACATAAATTAAATCTTTGTGAAGAGACCATTCTTACATTACTGCACAGCTCCCAGTTTTCTTTGGGAAATACAATCTCAAAATGGAGAAGAGATCCCTGCTTTTAGACTGCTAGAATATCACAGTGGTGAACAGTGGCTGCAGTATATGGCACAGCAGATGCAAAGAACAACACTTCTGAGTGGCGAAATATTTGGATAATGCAACAGTGCATCATGAAGTTGTCATTAAAAATTAATTCAGCATCAGTAGTTGTCTAGACAAGTGTTCTCATCATGTTTTATTTACCTCATGCAACACGACCATTCATTCTGAGAAGCTCCTTATTTCACACTTCAGTGTTTGTTCCATCCCCTGTCCTGTTCAACACAAGCAGTAGGAATCTAGTCCCCACTGAGCTTCTTGTTTCACCTAGTAAAATAGCACATGTATTACTGAGAAAATAACATGATCAAGGCCATGTATTTTAAAATTTTTCATTCACAGTGATGTTTCATGTTCATATACTTTTGACCTTTAAGGGTTAAGATTGCCTTTCTTCAAAGTGGGTCAGAAAGAGAACCTAGTTATTTTTTAATTAAATTTCAAAGTAACTCCCATTTCCTTTATACTGATGTTCTGAAAAAGAATATTCTTCATCTGCATTTTTAAGTCTTCCAAATCCCATTTTAAGTTTTCCTTTTCTTTCTCCATTTCAAATGGAAAAATTTGTCTTTTTTTCATTTCCCCCACTCCACTTACTCTCACAAAAATGATTCATTTTAATTGTTCCTACTCATATATTTTCAAACTATCTCTAGATACCATGCATTTTCCCCTTGCATTTGTCTATCACTTGTGTTGTTCTTTAATTCTTAGGATCTCTTGCCTGTTAGTTAGTGCTGTTAACTGTTTCTAGCACTGTAGACTAAGAACCTTGTCCCAAGACAGAACCTTGTCTGAAAGCAGGATCCAAATGCTATTTGTCACGATCTGAGGGAAGTAAAGAAGTCTTTTTTAGGTGGATGTGGGCAGGTAGAAGAGGGACTATAAGGAAAATAATCTATTATCTTCCTTTTTTTTCTGGAGGAAATGTCAGTAGCATAATTAAAGTGAATTAGAGTGAATCAGATTATATCAAGAATAAATGCAAAGCACTGCTTGGGAAAGTATGTGAATTATAATACTGAAAAGTTAATGAATAAATAAATAATAAATATTAAATTTATATCTGTGATTAAACAATGACAAGCATACTTGAGCATTCAGAACTAATATTGTATTGTCCCACTGGAATTACAGTGTGCTACATATAAGAATATTCCAAATTGTTAGTATACCTAATAGATATCCAACAGATGGAATCTATCCCAGATCTTGAATGTACACATTTATCTAGCTCAGAATATTACCTCTGTATCAATATTTAGGCCTTGAGTGTATGATACAAAAAACTTGTTATATCAAGTTAGGTGGATGACAACCAGAATTTCTCATTTCATTGGTATTTCTGGTGCCACTCCCTGGTGAATATTTCTTTACAACACGAAAATAGAACACATCATTTTAATCCTACTTTAAAACAGATTGAAAACTTGCATGCAAACAGCATGTGTGTGTGTATACATGTATGTGACGGCTTCTGTGGATTAGGGGTCAAAAGATATAACAATAATATTCAATATTAACACTTTCCGTACTTTTACTTGAAATGTCTCCACAACAAAGGTCATATTTTGCCTTTTCAGAAATTATTACACAGTAGCTACCTTACATTTGATGTGCTTAATAAGACTAAAACAAAGGATTAACGTCCAGTCATCTCGAAAGAAAGTTTCAGTTAAAATGAAATGAAATAAAATTTAAAACCAGACTATTGCATCACCAAACCTGACTTCCTGTACCTCACAGGACATGGCAATCTATTTATCACTTTTCATTCAAACTTTGAGAAGTTTATTGTTAACTCTGGTTCCATAATCTTTTTCTATCACTATATGTTAGGTTTTCAAATACATCTTTTTTCTTGCTGTCTTACAAACTCCTTCTCATGTCCACTCTCCAAAAATATATTTTAAAGTTATGATATGAATTTCTTCTTTCGCCATGATTTCTACTAGGAAACTTGACAAGTGTTAGGCAGAGCATATGCTGAGAAAGTTGGCTGAAAAAAAGACTTCTCTAATGTACGAAGAATCTTGTTTTCTGTATAAAATAGTAATTTTCACTGAAATTTAGACAAAAATGCAGGTCAGAAATTTCAGATAACAAATCTCATAGTTTTCCTAACTGTAGTATGCTAATGCTTAGTAAAATCAATCTTTTGTCCTTCTGTAGCCTGTGGTTTTGAGAAGCTTTTGAGGTGGTTGTTTGAGGACTGAGAATCTCTTGTATGACCACTCTTGGGGTGGTTTCCTTGTAAGAAACAAAGATGTTCAGGAATATAAGGCACCAGATTTGAGTACCCAGAACAGTTGATTTTGTTTCGGTGACAAAAATTTCAGCTGCAATGAAGTTACATTAACAATAAATTTATTTTTCTTGTAAATATCCTAAATCTCTCTCTGTCCCACTGCTGGAAAATATTACTTCACCATTTTCAATGTGTTTTCATCTGTCTGTAGCCATCATATCTTATCAAATTTTCAGTTTGTATGCTCTTTAGGTAAGTGACCTTTATCATTTTTTTTGTAAACATTGGACAAAATGTAGAGCCCAAACCGTTTCCAAATGACCTTTTAGTATTTAGGACTAATAGTAATATTTCTGCTAACCAATGCAGTGGTAATTTTAATAAGAAGAAAATAGTTAGCCAATAAATGGGAATATTCGTGTTTGAAAAGCTTACGGTAAAATACCTAAATATACATAGAGACAAAATCTGCATCAAAAATATTTTTCCTCAGATCTATTTAGTCATGTGTGATTATTCCAACAAAAGGAGGTATAAAAATAAGGACTTCATTCCTTGCTTTCCCATTGCATGGTCTGATGGCAAAAGCAGCATGGGGTTGTTTTCCAAAAGTAAAGAAAAAATTATTAGCATTTTCAAAAATATGTTCTATCACAGAAAAAAATAATTCTTTTGCATTTTGGTTGAAAATGCAGTTGAAGTCCAAGGGAACTCTCACACCTATCTGAATAACTTTACTTGTGTTATCTTTTTGTGCAATAGCAACTATGGCTAATGAATGGATTCTCTTTAGCTTGTGCATTATCGAGGGAATTGAAAAGTAATTACTGTTTAAGAAGGTACCTGAAGGTACGTTGACATGAAGCGATGCTATTAGTTACACATGGATACTCTCAGAAGGGTTGGTTTTGCTTTTTTTCCTGTCCCTCAAGGGATCAGTTATTCAGGGATGACTTCATATTGACCTAGAAGGCACACACATACTTTTTTTTCACTATTTCTCATAGAATTTGGGTAATGATTTGAAATACAGCACTTTTATTAAAGAATGTTGTCTGAAATAATACAATAGATATTTTAAAATATATACATACAGAAAGCAAGTATACAGTTAGTTACAATGTAAAAGTAATACACACTTTACTCTATTGGTGGCTCATTCCCTTTCCATGAATCTGGTTAATCCTAAATTTCATTTGTACCAAACCAGTCCTCATTCAGACAATAAAATATCTTCACTTATTACAGATAATAAAAAAGTGACCTGAGGAGGTCAAACTACTTGGGAAGACTGATTTGTGATTTTGTGTCATGAATATGAGGTGTTCCTGGGTAAAAGGACTCTTTCAAACAGAGACCTCACCTCTGTGCAGCAGTAACTCCATCCGGTACACTCTTATTAATGGCAAGTGGTGGAGATGAAAAAATTAAAAGATTAACCTGGAACACTTGCACTGTAATAACTCACCATTTCAAATACTACTTCACAAAAAAGCTAGTTCATTTTTGACTCCCAGTTGCTGAATATAAATGGAGTCTAAGTAATCTTTTTAAAATTCATGTTAACATACAGTAAACATTCTTCTATTCTGTTACTTACATACAATTAACCAGACTAGAGATGCTGAACTGCATATTGGACAATATATTCAACTACGTACATTGAAGAAAAGGCTGAGAAACACAATTGATTCCAATTCAATACAAAAACATAATTTGATGATGGACAAATTCTCACTTACTGGATACTTCATTTTAAAGAAGCAATGCAGTCCCTACTAAGCAAAGTCACCATTATTGCCAGCAATCATGAATATTTCAACATCTCTCTTCTATCAAAAATAGCTGACAAATCTTCCTAAGCCATCTAATTTCTTTTGGCATAGCAGGAAAATGAACTTCCAATCCAATGGCATGTCAAGTCAGAGCAGTGCAAGGAAGGCTGGATAAGGAAAGCCAAACCAAACAATTGAAGATACTGTTCTGGATTCCTACATTACACTGTTTTATACACTTAGTTTGCTTATTATTATTTTTAAGGGAACCCCCTCTCTGGTGTTTTATACAGCACAGATAAAGTATATGTGGCTTAGCAGATACTATCCGTTATTTTGCCAAATATTGACTTCTAAAATGCAACTATACAGGCAAATACCAGTAATAGTCAAATTATGTTAATTACCCTGCCTTACTCAGGCAAAATTAATTATTTGTATAAATCAGAATTACTCTGGTCTATTATCAGGTCTTAGAAACATCAACCTACACTTTTTTTAGTAGGATAAAGTGAACAGCTAATTCTCATGTTTCACTTAATTAAATGATGTAAATATGCTTTTCATATAGAAAAACTTGATAAGATAAAAAGACATTTTTACTAACATTGACATATTATAATGGTCTGCTACTAATACCTGTGATGAAGTTCTTTATGAAGTACTTTTTTTTTTTTAAACAAACTCATAATTTGTACCTTCCCAGGCAAAATTAGGTAAAGTTAACACAAGCTAAGTAGTTCTTCCAATATTCTAAATTGCTTACTAAAATACTTTAGTAAGGTGGGAACAACTCTTTATGCCATTTTACAAAGATCAGTGTGCTGACAGAGGAAAGGCGCCTGCACTCATATCATGTTTTATATCTGAATTTCAATACATTCATATCAGCAAAGCACTTACTATTTCTATTGCATTCCCAACAGCCAAAAATCAGCCTGATTTGTAAGCATCTAAAAATTATTTCCAAGTACTTCTATTTCCTCTAATTTTTATATATAATTCCATTTACTGGTTGCATTTATAAAAAATGAAAAAAATAATTTAAACATACATTCTTATTCTTTTACCCAGTTTTCTCAGCTATTCCTAAATATCTATATCCAATAGATATCTATATCCAATATTCAATATCCTAAATATCCTAAATATTATGATCACTGAATTACAAGCTGCATGCTATTAAATTGTAAGTTATATGTTAAGAGTGGCTTACACATATTAGAGTGATGCTGTTTCACGGCAATATGATATTAGTGCTTCTAATGATGGGAAAGTTCCATACAAAATGAAAAATACTGTTAGAGATTGAAAAGAAAATATATTTTAATAGGTTATTGACACATGTCTATTTATTTGTCAGAATGAAAGAAAATAAATCAATTGAGAAACTGAAAAGGGAAGATGGAGACAGGAAGAGTAGGAAACTTACTTATCCTCCAGGCACATATGGTGGTATTATTACTATTTTTTATTTTACTTATGAAGTCTCCTTAATTCATTTAGATGACTAGAAAATCTAATATTTCAAAGGTTCATTACTGACAACTAACCTGCAGCTGACATTCAAGAGCTTCAAAGAATTGAAAACACATCTCCCAGGCAATTTTGAACTCTGTAGTCAATAGCTTCCTGAGCAGATGTCAACTTGATAATTGATTATGCAGTTTATGCAGCCATTTGCTGGACCTCAGGGAATAAAAATGAGAGTGGAATCCTCAGGGAATATCTCAGCAATATTTAAATCACCAAGCTGGTTAAACCCTGCTCCTCAACTCTTTTAATGTCTAGCACATCACTCGCTTCTGGCCACCTGACTGAACTGCTCAGCAATTCCATGTTTCAAGAACTATATTTTTTTGGTAAACCAATCCATGGTGCCACATTCTGCATATTTTCAGTGGAATATATTCTCAAGTGACATGTCTTAAAGTAAATAAAAAAATCTTTTTGTTTTATTAGCTCGAATAGTTTGAAAGCACCTTCTTTTTTTATTATATTTTACATCTTGTTGAGAAATTCAGTCCATTAAAATAAGACAATTCTCCACGAAGATTAAATATTAGCATACCATCTTGAGTACATATTTTCCTTTATCCTTTCCCCCATAGTAGCACTTACCATATGAATGATATTTTCTGTCTTCAGAGTGTTTGAGGATGACTAATTTAGTGCAAGCTAAATTATGAATCTCATTTAACTCCACTTCTCATATCTCCACTGTCATAATTTACACCAAACCAGCAATTTTTACTACTTTAAGAGGGCTAACATTAGCATCTCTTTGCAAAGTTGCATACCTTTGATACTTAAATATCATGGCAAAAATATATTGTGTGCTACAGAAGTACAAAAAAATAAGAATCGTTGGTCAAAACCTAAGCTTCTAATTTCACCAAATGATCCTTTACCATAGAAATGGCCTTGTCAAGTTTGTAAAAGTCAAAGAGACAGATTACTATTCAATGAGAAACTGTCACAATCTGGATCCTATATCAATATTTCATAAATTAAAGGAAGAATTTAGAGATGTGAATGAAAAATTTTATTCCTCGAAACATTCTCTCATTTGCAAGTCAACAATAACAACACCTAAACTCCAGAGGAAATTTCATTTTTATCCATTTTTTTTCATAAAAAAAGAAATTTATACAATTGTACTCAGTCTAGCCTGGAGACCAAAGGCAGAATCCATGGACAGTAACTGTTCTTGGACAAATATGTACCTAATCTGTTCTAAAAATTCTTTAGTGATGGAGATTCCTTAAACTCATAGATAATCTTTCCTATTGTAGATCAGTGTTCAAAGTTGTCAAGCATTTTTTTTAAATGACTCTGATATTCTTTGGTCAATTCTAAGTAAGTCCATTAATTCTTAGTCCATCCTCAATGAAAAAAAAAAAAACATACATACATACACTATCTTACATACAACACTATCTTACATCTTATCTCTTACATAAAACACTATCATATCTCACCTCAGCCTTTTCTTGTTAGACTACGTATCTCAATATTTTCATGTTTCTCACTGATTATTTCTGCTACACTACTCTGGAGTCCAAACAGAAAACATATTTCTATAAGTATAATCTCTTAAATTTGAGTTTCCAGCTGTGGTCTTTACAGTGATGGGTAAAACGGACAGAGTATGTAATATATTTCATAGATATTTCTTCTGTTCATACATTTACAGAAGATTTGCTTATTTAGCAAAATCATGCCAATAATATATCAACCTCCATATTCTCTTTCAAGAAAGTAGAATCTTTCAGTACTTTTCTGTTTGTGTATCAAAATCAATAGTAATAAAAAACACATCAGCAAACTGGATCCCAAATAATTGTGTTTATTTAATATGCAAAGATATGACAAGCCTCCTGCTTTATCTTTGTAACATCATTAATCACAGTGAATGCCAATAAAGATCCCAATCTATTTAAGCTTGTACACTTTGCACATCTAGAAGAAAATAGTTTTGGCTTAGGCTTGTGAAAAGAGGGTATTAAGAGAAGTCAAGATATTCCTGTCAGTCTATGAATCGACATTCACAGATACTATGAATATCTATACATAGATACTATATACTATGTGTTGTCATAAACTGCACATTCTCTGCAATATCAGGGAACTGAAGACTGTGTAGCTCCATCAGAAGAAAACAGCTTGTGAAAGAGATTGGGACAAACAGGTGTGAAGGAAGGAAAGTTCAGTGTCCCAAACCCATTGGACTATAGTTCTTTTCCTTAGCCTAATTAGTTTCAAGGGCTTTTCCTCTCTTAAAGAAAAGCCCTTAAAAACATTTGTGTGTGTGTATTTGTGTGGCATACCTAAGGCAAACAAGTCTTCTAATTTTAATTTGTCAGGCAGTGCATCTTTCCCAAAAATGTCCACTTTTAACAGACTTTTAACAGCAAAAGTGTTTAGGTTCAGTACATTCCACTTATGTCTAAATTCCAACAGTCCTGGCCTAACTGGGAATTTTATATGTGTTCATAATTGGTCTGTTCTATAAAACTTAGATTCTGCCTTTCAGGTAAAAGTGGCTGGCCCATCTCACCTGCCCCTGTGAGATGAGTAAATTACTCTTTACTATCTTTATAGTCAATAAAGAGCTTGATGGTTTAGAGAAGGCCAGAGGGCAATTCAACTCACGTACCTCAGGTCAAATTACTCGTTCTTTGTTTATTTCTTTCCAATAACTATAAAGGCAACCTAAAAGGGTTAAGGCAGACCTCTCTATTTATCTACTTGTCTAAATGATTGCATATAGGCTAGTAGAAGTGAACGACATAAAAATTTCCAACACTAAAGCAGCAATTTTACAACTTGTGTATTGACAAGAAAGCTGTATTCTTAGTTTCAGCATTCAGCAAACATTGGTTGGCTCTCCTGCCTCAAATAGTGAAGATTATAATGAAGAATTAATGACTTATGATGAAGACATATGCATTGTAAATCTACTTAGGAATGAAGATAAAACTGAGATTATGTGAAGGGAACACATTTTGTGTTCTTCTGCTTGCTCCTTGAAGTTTGAATCTATATGTTCTGCTTCTGAAAATACATATTAAAGGGTGTTTCTTTTTTTGTTTGTTTGTGTTTTTTTTTTTTTTTTTTGAAAGCTGAGCTTCTCTTCTAATTACCTTTTCATTTCATTTTCCAGGAACCAGAACTGTAATGAAATAAGAATTAGTAATATTTCCAAAAACAACAGTTAAAAGGATTTTTCTTTGCTCTTCATTTGCTTTCTCAGATGTGAAAGTAGTCAAGCTCTAATAGGCCAGAAATCACAATGCCAGAGGAAAAGGTAATAGAAGGAAAAGTATTGATATGTTGATGCTTCAGGTTGGCAAGTGAGTAGGTAGGATTAGGAATTTTTATGTAAAGATTCTCAGTGTAAAAAGAAATATTGTTTCTTAGATCAAGAAATGAAGTTGATTAAAAAAAGCAAAAATTAGATGTGATTATGGCACTAATATTAACTATTACTAGTATTCAGCATATTCAGCAGTTTTATTGTGATTAGCACTTTAGATTGACTATTATAATCCTACAATCAGTCTTAACAGTTAGTCAGACATTGATCAGACCAGAAGGTGTAAATGATACCTACTCAGGCAGATACATACAACATTTTTTTTTTCTCAGATGATCTTCATCTACCACTTATGAGCCATTTCTTCACCGGTAACTTACAGCTATTTTCCACACTCCTTTTGTCAACATCACTACTGCCTTTCTTTTTAATTTCACATGTCTCTGGTTAAACTGCTATTTTTATACATTGCTACTCAAAATATTCAGATAATTTTCAATTTTTTAGGTGTTAACAGAGTCTATGTTCTCACACGATGAACAGTTCATTACTGGAACACTTTTATGAGTACCATCTTTTGAAAAACTATTAAAGCAAATAGCCCTTTGCAATGATTTTCAATATGATAGATTATTTTTGAACATCCTTATACCGGAGTGTTTCACTCTACTTTGCATTATGCAAAATGCATCTTAATCTAAGAGCTAGACTTCCTTTTAAACCCTTGGAGAAATACACACTACTGTGTTAAATGGTAAGCACGCAGATCGGCATGTTTAGAATCAGTCCCAAGGTTCCCCAACCCTTGAAACCGTTCTGCATCTGAAAAGTTCAATTAAAAGCCATGTAGCATCATATTTTGTAATCTAGAAATTCTGTGTTGTATTTTGAAGATCTGAGCACTGAATCTTGCCTCAGACTTCCTGTTTCCACCCATTCCACCTCACCCTTCCAAAAAAAACAGGAGCCTTCTTTAAGAATTTGGAATAAATAACCCTTAGCACCTCTTACATCTTTCTAAATAATGATTAATAATGTGATAGCAGCTGAAATCTTTTTAAAAATTATAATTCAGTCTAAAATTCATAACATAATCAAAATTTATTTTTGGAAGAACTCAATTTTAAATTTCAGAGCTTTCTCAAACTGTATCCTTAAAACAGAAACATGTCGAGAATGGATTGTGTCAAAATTTAACGGTCTTGACATGTCTCTATTTTTAAGTATAGAGTTTAGGAGAGACTTTAAAGTTTAAACTTCAGTTCTTCCAAAAGTAAGTGTTAATTATACTATGAATTGAAAAGTCAACACAGTCTAATGGTTTTACCTAAATCATGACCTTTTTCAAGAGTATGGAGTTTTATTTTTCAGATGGAGCTTTAATCTGTTTCCAAATGATTAAAAAAAACCAGATTTACGTGTAACTCATTAGTCATGGCACTTAATTAAAAAAAATATTAATTGACATTTGCAACACTTGAGTTGCATTGAATGCAAATCTTTGGCATTCAGTGGATGATATTAAATGGTTGACTGTTATTACCTCAAATACTCACTTCCACACATTGATTCCAGTGTTTCTCTTTTTACATCCAGGCATATTCAAGTTTGGCAATATAGTAGACTTTTCAATGCTATATCAACATATGTCTTTTTATAAAAGAAAGAGAATAAAGATGCCTTCCTGAAAATTTGAATCTATAACGGTACTACCATTCAGGACCAGGACCAAATCTTCTATGATATTATATAGCTAACAGCGGCAGTAGGATAAGTGCAGTGTTTTCTCACTTGCATTTACCCTTTAGACAACTTAAGTATGTTTTATACTGTGATTTGCAAAAGCTCTCTATTCTCTCACATGTTCATATGCCTTCAGATCACTCCTCAATAACACAGTCACCTTTGGCTGATTGATTCAAGGCATTTTGAATCACATATTAATTATATATTTAAGCAATGAAATGTTTTTCAGAGGGTAATGATTTTTCATTTTAAGTTGAGTTAAATCTATAGCTGAGAGAACTAATAGAAATTTAGCAAGACTTAATAAAATGCACTCATGGTTTGCCAATACAATCTTTATATTAAAACAAAGAAATTACATGGTTAGTTCTCTTTAGAATTGCGGTCATAAGTTACTAATCTTTGAAGTAAGCCTTCCAGCTAAATAATTATGGATGATAGCGTTGTTTAGGATAAAAAGAAAAACAAAGACACCATTATTTTTTATGTCCAAACCATTTTTTTTTTAACTCTAGGTTTATTTAAATCTGTAATGACCTTGGGGGATTAGAAGAGGGGTTGTATTTCAGCCTCTGGGGTTCAGTGAATTCTCTGCTTAGCAAGAGATTGCAAGTGTGAGTTTTCTGACATAAACTGGAACTCAAAAGGGTTCAAAAACATATCCCAGGAAATAAGACACTAAGAACTTGACAAAAAAAAAGAAGAAGATTCTAAGAAATTTTATTTTACATTTTCAAATTTATGACACAATAAATTAGATCAAGAACAATGGTATAATGAAATTGTGTGTGATGACAGTTTGAAACATATATAATTAATATCTTTAATAATTAATATCTTCTATCCATGAGTAAGAACGCAAAGGACAGCCTAGATTAGAATCTCACTTTTTTCTTCATAGATAGTCTCAAGAAAGATCTGGGAGCATATGCAGGAGAGAACTTGTGCAGACTTTGAACTTGGAGAATGAGAAACATTAGCTCAAAGTGGAAGCCATGCTTTCCTCATTTATGACTATGATGTTTTATGGAATTTAGGTAAATATACCTATTTTTCTGTCTGAAGTCAGAATTACTTTGATTTTGAGCCTTCTCAGTTTTGATGTCTTCTCATTTTGCATCATATTGCCTGTATCATAATTAAGATCAATGAAAGCTTACTATTTATCTAGGGCTCCTTTTCTCATGATAAGCTCTAATCATATACATAGATAGCTTTCCATCAGTCTGCTATTTGCGGTATCTGTACTAAAGTCCCGGCCATTCTGGTTTTGGGCAGGTTAGTGTTTTCAGATTCAATAAGTATTTGGGTCTCACAGAAGGACCAAGAATTGTACCTGATAACTGCTGGAGAAATTCTTTCCAATCACAGATGGGGGTCCAGAATTCACTGAGGCCCTTAACTTTTTTTCTAAGCCTGAACACCACACTGAAACATCTTAGCTGGGGAGAGATGTCTGGAGAGATGCCTTCATAACATGAAGAGAGTATATATCGGTGCTGTTTTTGGCATAAAAGCAGTTCTTCTGGAAGCCTCTGTTGATAACTATAACATATGCAGTAAATACTAGGTATTTAATGATTTAAAACATAGGTAGTAATAGGTAATAAGTAATAAGTAATAGAGTGTGAATAATAACAGGCATATGTGATTTAGTATTCCTTTGGGGATTTTTAGTTTCATTATTCAAAAAAGAACAAAAACCTTGGTAGTCATATTCTTCGTATTCCTGTAAGATCTTAGTATTAAGTCAAACAAAAAAATCATTAGTATATTTTCCTGTCTCACCCATATAACTGTTTTCATTATATGACTCATATTTGTGTGAAATCACCCCCACTTCTTAATTTCAGATTTGTATCTTCTTTTTTTCTTACTCTAAGAAACATACTGGGAGAAAAGATTTTTTTTCCCCTTGCAGTTGTACTTATTTTTGGTTTGGACAGGTTTCTCTTACTTGATGTTGACAACAACTTTTTTTTTGTGCCATTTTCATTTTGGATCTGTAGAACCTATTTTTAAAAATTCAATTTACTATAGTCTGTTCAAATAAGGACTGAAAATAAGTCAAGTTCCAAAACGAGTTCCAAAGCTGGATTATGCATAATCAACTCATACAATATTCACTTTTTATTTGTATTTTTAGTTCTAATCATAGAATCATTCTGCTGATAGGACTGAAAAAGGCCTGTTGGTCAGCTGTTTCAACCATTTTGAATACAACAGGATTTTTTCACTGCTAGTCTGTCCTTGGAAGTATACACGTAAGTGTATGCAAATATGTATTCCTAGAATTTAATGGAAATCTCTGTCGAGCATTTGTAGCAATTGTACCTCAACTTTCTCCTTAAACATCATTCAATTATCCAATTATTATTAATGTTAAAAAGAAAAAAAACCTTGTGTGTAAGCTTGTCCATTTTCAGTTTCAAAGCAGCTATGTTTTCTCATGCCCTACACATATTCTATCCTCCTCTGAAAAATAATGTTTAAAATACAGAATTCTAAGATAAACTATCTGAATCTTTTCTTACATGCAGAAACATAGGTTTCATTTTCTTCCTTCTTAGCTGCATATATTAATGTCCTTTAATAACACCACAAGGATAACTGGGCAGAGGGAAGAAATTAGATAGATGGTGTAACCTATCTAAAATCAATCTGTCTACATGATTGTAATGTTACTCTGAAAAGAAGCAACGCAGAATCTCAGACTGGAAACCTGAACTATACTGTCTGTACAGTTCTTTTTGCTTCTTGGCAAATAATTTCAGCATACATTTCTGGGATGTTCAGGTGAGTAGATGACCTTTTGTATTTTTTTCCAAATGATGAAAAAAGCTCTGTCACAAAATATTACCCACTGTAGCAAGCAGTAAGAGCTAAAAAGTAAACACACATTGCTGTGAGCTTCTCAGTCTTTCTGGATAACAAAAAAATGATAAAATATGAAAATAATAGGTTCTTTCTAGATCTGTCAGGAAGTATTTTCTAGTAGCTAGAGAACTACTGTGTTTACTGCCACCTATCATATATTCTCCCCTGTTTTTGTACCAATCAAAACTTCTGCCAGTGGTTTACCCCACTATTATCAATCTTAACTATTCAGCATGTTACCATAGTTCTCAAGCTTTCGTTCTTTATTTTTCTATCATTCCATTATGCATCTCTACTGTATGACTGTTCTTCATGTTCCTAATGTCTTCTTTTTGTCCTTTGTGCTGTGTCTCTTCTTTCTCTTCTTATTTTGTAGCTTCTCTTAAATGTGTCCTTTTCCTCTTGATTTGAATGCAAGAAGGAATAATATGAACCAGCCTTTCTAGTGTGGCAAGGAATGGGGAAATCATCCTCTTCAGCCATTTTCTGCATACTTAAAGCAGAACATGCATTGAGAGATTCAGTCTTGTAAAGGTCTATGCACATGAAACTGAGATTTGCAAGATATAGGAATTGAAAATCAGACTCAACATATGTAAATTAAGTTTTGCTAAAGACTGCGGACACGAATTGTTGCTTCCTGCATATACCTAGCATTTTCTTCTGTTTTTATGTCTAAGTGTTTCAAATTTAACCAATTCACCATATGAAACTATGGTAACTAAAGGCTTCTTGTTGTACATATAGTCTCTTTATAAAACATTATTTTAATTATTATGTAACTTTTAATTATATTCTTAATACAATTACTTACCTTCTGCAACAATTCCTTAATTTTCAACATTCAGTTTTGTGCCACACTGAAACAAATCAAATGATTTTCAGAAAGCTTTTAAAAGATATAGTCTGCCTTTTTTAAATGCAACTGGAGCTTTCAGCTTGGGGAAAACATAAATTGATGCACATATATGGCCTTGATAATCACATCCAGTGAAAAATAAATTCACACAATTTTCACTCTCTTGATTAATGTATTGGTTAAAGAGAAAACACCTAAAAAGTCAAGTCCCTGATCCTCCTGCCTCAGAAAGATCTGACAAGAGACCTTCTGCTATGAATCTAACCACATCTGCGCTGCTCCATTCCCAGGATGAGTGCTCTGGTCTGTTGCCCAGTAGAGCATGGTAATCTCTTTCTTATCATCCAAAGGAAATATCTAAAAATCAATAGAGTCTCTGAAAGAAAGGGAATTTGGCTTTATTACATTATTACAAATGGTTTTTTTTTTTTTTTTTTTTCTATCTGTAGTTCAGGAGGTGCTATTCTGTTTCTTAAGAGGACACAGATCAATTCTTCTCAGAACACTAGGGAAGAACATTCCTAGCTCATGTTGATTTCTGAGTGAACAAAAGAAGGATTTATTAGAGTCCTACAGGGAGAAAAAAAAAAAAAAAAAAAAAAAAAAAAAAAAAAACAAAAAAAAAAAAAAAAAAAAAAAAAAGAAAGAAAGAGAAAACAGGACAAAAAAAAACTTAAGTCTAGGTGACTGTGAATGTACAAAGCAGAGGCTACTTTTACGCAGCCTAAGGTCTTGTGGTGCTAAGCCTTTATTTGGTTGATCTCATTGTCAAAGGTTTTTAATGATAGCACTTGAATGAGTACAAATGTGAGAAAAAGAAAACTTTACTTATTTTTTCAGGCTCTTGGAGAATTGGCAGTACTTAGAAAACTTATGTAAGTTAAGTTATTTTCTACATACAGCTAATAGAGCAGATGTAAATATAAAATTGTATTTACTTATTTCTGTTCCTCAGTCATTGAATATTTGCTTTCTTCTCTTCTTTTGTAATTTTAAATTTGTATATTTTGGAACAACATCCCACTACACATTTTTCTAACAATATAGCATTGAACTGAAAAAGACTGTCTGGAGAGTTAGAAGAATTTATATCTAAACATGTCTAGAAGACCAAATTAGAACAATGTGAATGATCTAGATAGAGAAAATATTTTTGGAGGAAGGACATGGATCAAATAACCTCCTGAGAATTCTGGTATGATTTTATGAGAAAGAATGATAAAATACTATCTCTTCCTGACTTACTCAGTAGTGTTCTTTCAGTTTAAAATTTAAGCAAAATTTCACCTTCTAAGACATAGATATTTTTGCTGAAACTTGAGAACCTGACTTGTTCAAACAGAGGAGCGTACACTTTCAACCTTTCAACCTAGAAAAATAGGTATTCTACTGACACAATAATCAACCCTTTCTTACTCTGGATAAAGATTGCCTCTTCCTCATCTGGTGGCCCGATGAATAAGTGCACTGACATATATTTCATTGGTTTGGTAATATGTTAGTTTGGTAACAGCATTAGCAACACCTTGCACAGACTATCTTTTGACCCAAAAGATATTCTCACTATTCAGTTCCTCAGTATTCAGTCCGAGTCAAACCTGTCAGAAAGGAAGGAATTTCTCCACCTTCACACACATACCAGGTTCCCCCAAGCTGTGTTTTGTGAGCAGTAATGACTATCATGCTACATTAACCTTAAAACATTCAGGAAAAGGCATGCTTTACAAGCTGATAGAAGAACTCCTTTCCCAGCTATTCATCTTGGGCCCTCCTTTCTAGTGATTATCATCAACTAAAATTTCTCAGCAGACCTGCTGTGTCAAAACTTTGGTCAAAGTGAGTTAAGTTGGGCTAAACAGTTTAAATAAAAGATTTGCTCAAGACAGAACCCTCTGGATCTGCCTTTGCAGCAGAACAGCTGGCGTATCAGAGGATGTTAAATCCTCCCTGGGACTCAGGCTAGAAAGAGGCAGTGGTAAGCAGCTGGAGATGGCTATAGGGTAAGTGGGATCTAGGAAAGGATATATAACCAAAGTATCACATTACACAACATCACATTAAATCCAGTGTAAGATATTACTTTCTTCCTCCTGCTTATCCTTATCCTTTTCTCCATCCCCAGCAGTTATCGTACTTTCTGTTTGCTAAGTAAGCTGTGTAAGTCATGTAAGTAAGCTAGCTATGTGCTGCTGTGCACTGAATTAGATCAATCAATTCACTTTTTTATAGAAAAAAGACTGTGGTTCCTCCTAGATTTATACATTTCCAGGGCGTGTGCCTCCCACATAGATACACAATTACTTTACTCTTGAACAAACAGGAAGTAAGATTTTTTTTTTAGATTTTATACACTGTTTGATAACAGACACAGGAAGATGGATACAATATCTGCTTGCACCAAGGTTACCCACAAGTAGTTTTTGCATTAATCTGAAATGAAAAAGTTAGCTTTCAACAAAAGAGCTCTTTGCTCATGTGGCGTGGAAGACTTGCTGAAGAACTTAAGCCATATTTAATTATCATTGCACTACAGTGTTTTTTTTGTTTGTTTGTTTGTTTCTTCTTGTTTCTTATTTTCCAGGAGCTAATTAATAGCATAGGCACACATCTCTCACTGCATCACTGATGGGATGGAAGGGTCGAGAGGAAACCTGGCACCAAAATACTGTGTATCCTGTAGGAAGAAACTGCCTACAGTAGTGATATAACCAGTTCTAGTGAACTACCTAAGCAGATCAAAAATGCAAAAAGATCATTTGGAGAATTCTCCTCCATCTCTCTTCTCCAGTCTTCTCTGCACAATCCTTTCACCTTTACTTTTATCTGAGACTTTTGTGACTTCAACTTCAACAAGGACTTCATTTTAGTAGCTCATAAAAAATAGCAAAAGTATGGAGACCACAGTTTTTGTAAAGCTGAAAAGTAGAATAAGATGAGCAAGGGGTCCTCCAAGTCATATAACACACGGAAAGGAACCATGCAGACAAAAGCAGAGGAGGAAGCCATGAGATTCCCCATTTGCTACTAAAGTTAGCTACTCAAGCATCTCTGCTGCTCGTGGAAATGTAGCAGAAAACTTTAATAGTATGGAACTGTTACTTATCACTTAGGAGATCACACAAGTCCCATCAAAGTAGTTACATTTTCTTATCTTAATGATGTCTCAAGAGGTTTCAGAGAGAGAAAACCTAAAGGCAACAGTTTTGAGGTTGGGGAAAGAGGTCTCCAACTGTCCAGAGATTGTTTCTACGAGAGGTTTATCATCACAGCCACACATAGGGACTTCTGTCCAGCATGTCCTGGGTTAAAAAAAAATAGGGTTAGGGATAACGCTGAGAGAAAGTCTAGAGGTACAATTGATGTAGGCTTAGAAAGACACCCTCAGAAGAAGAGGTGCATTGCCAAGAAATTGTTTCCAAGAGGACTTTCTCCTCTGGGACACACATGGCGGTCTTCTGCATCTCCAACTGTCAGTCCGTTTTAGGGTTAGGGTTAGGGTTGAGAGAAAGTATAAAGGCACCATAGTGATGCTTTTGGAAAGGGGTCCCCAGGAGAAGTTGAATGCTGCCTAGAGATAGTTCCTAGGAAGAGTTTCTCATCTGTGCCACCTATGGGAGTCTTCCCACTGGCATGTTCCATGCAAAACTTTTAGAGCTAGGGTTCGGATTAGGGTTCAGAAAAAGAGAAAGCCTAGAGATAATTGTCTTAGGTATTGGAGAGACACCCCAAGGGAAACGTCAGCCACGGTCCCTGAGAGAGTGTCTTGTCCTTGTCTGGGCCACATACAAGGTCTTCCACACTGCATGGACTGGATAAATATTTTAGGATTAGAGTTGAGAGAAATAGAAAATCTAGTATCACAATTGTGTTAGGTATGGATTGCAGGCTGCAGTGGAGGGTTTGTGAAGCCTAGAGAATGTTTCTCTGAGAAATTTCTCATCTGGGTAGCACATGGTTAGGTCTGATGGAAAGAAGAAGTCTTGAGGCATCGCTGTGGCACATGTCAAAAGAGATTTCTAGGAGAATTTGTGTGCCTCTCAGAGACCATCCCTGAGTGGGGTTTCTCATCTGGGCCACCTATGGGGTTTTTCTATACCATAGAGATACAGCAAATATTTTAGAGTTATAGCTAGGGTTAAACCCCGATGGGTGGTCCAGACTAACAATTGTTTTCAGGAACCATTTCTTGGCAATGCAAGGGGACCTTCTTTCACACATCATTACGGCACCGACAGGTTTAAGTTTTCTCACAACCCTAAGCCTAATCCTAAAATGACTTCTGACCCACTGTGTACATCACTTCTATCAATTCATCACCATGCTTATGAACTGTGATCTTTGGTATAAGCATATAGTAAACAAAAATGGTTAAGTATTGAGAATCAAATATCTAATCCAGATTTATAAACAATTTTGTTTTTACATAGTAACTTCTTTCTGAAATCTCACAGTAATTATTTTAAAATAATCAGTAATTAGATTTACTTGTCATCACTACTCACTCATTTTGATTGCTTTTCTTTGTTTTAGATTTTTTTGGTATGACTTTTACAAGGTAGTGAAACTTGGAGTAAGTAGTTAAATATGAATATACTATGAAAGTTTTTTGATATCTTATTCTAGTAGGTTTATTATTCTGATTAAGCTTTATTCCAGTAGTACACTGAGGTGTTAATAACCTCCCTTTCTAACAACTTAAAAGCCTTTTGAGGTGGTCCTGCACGAAAGACTCTTTTTTTTTTTTTCATGTCACCACTTCAATTTCAGTGCTCTGACTTGGTCTTGTTGTGTTAACAACAGTTAATAAATACCAAAGGTGTAATACCATGCAGTGTGTATGAGATGATAACTCATGATTATACATCACCATTCTTTTTTTTTCCTTATTACTATCTGTTTTTATTAAGGTATTAGTCAATATGTGGATCCTGTGGCCATAGTAGAACCAGCTATAGGGTCCTGGTCAAAAATTATTGCATTCATATGATGCCAATGGCTGAGTGGGAGCTGTAGCGTTAGTAATACTGGAAAAAGAGCTTACAGTTCTGGTACTGAGTGGAGTTTTCACTTTGTGCAAACTTGACCACAGTAACTATTATCACATCAGCAAGTGGAAGCCATCTAAACTAAATGAAATGAAATGTGAAGATGGCTGAGATATCTAGGGTTGAAACAGTTGGAGATCAACATTTATTCTTAGGTAACAGAGGATTTCCTGTTATTTTTCTTCTTGTAAAAACATGCCCAGTAGAATCTCCTTGTCACTTACCTCGATCGCATTATATTATAATTTGCCCTCTTCAAAACTCTACTATTTAAATTTAAACTGACAGCTAACATAATCCAAAAAACATGCTAGCTAATAATTTAAATTGTGACGTTTTATATATTTAATGTATGAAAGTACTATTATTCAGCAATTAATCATGTTTTTGCCACAATAGTCTAGAAGCTACTCTAGTGTTATTTTTTATTTTGTACTTTAGCATTGCTGTTAATTTCATCCTATAATTAATTTCAAACACTCATAACAAGGAAAATATGGTGATTGAAACCAAAACTTCAAACTACATCATTCTTCAGTTGCCTATCGAATTCTATTTTGATTTTGTTCACATACTGGTATAGTTTTCTTCCTTGTTCCTAGTGTTTAATGCATTTTTATACATATTTGCCCAAATATTAGGGCTTTTAGTCTGAGTTTTTTTTATAATTTTGGTATTTAAAACAATTTGAAATTTTCAGTACCAGGAAGACTCAGGTGCTGCTAGACTTCAAGCTGGTCTCACTACAAATTAACAGTGTGTAGAATGCATACCAACACAAAGAAATTCACATTACTCTTAAATTCATGCCATTTAGCTGTAATGAGATATGACAATGAAAAATGAGGTTGCCTTTCCACATCTGGGATCTCTCCTCATATTTTAGCCTTACTGGAGTCCCTTGTTGAACAATCTGAAACATGCCCAGCATTGTGGCCAAGCCCTTTCATAGTTCTGCAAAGATAAACTCCATAGTTCCTAATAATGCTTATCAGATTTTTTTTTCCCTAAAGATATTTAAATTATCCTTAAAAGAAAATAAATTAGGGATGACATTCTGTTTGGTGTTTTTATTATATAAGCTTCCTAAAGATATAATGAAATTATTCAAAAATGCAAAAGCAAAAAGAATTCAGGTAATGATGTGATGCAATTAGAGTCAGTATTTGTAATTGTGTCATGCATACAAAAAAGGTAACAAGTAGAATTTTGAATAGCCACATTGGAAATTATTGTAGCTTTTTCTTGGAAGTAAGCATAATACTAAAGCTTAGGTTTCATGAAGATGTGCAAATTAGCAAAATATTTTAAAGAAATGTTCTAATGTCTATTATCTATCTCAAATATAACATAATTATTCAGCCATATGATCTAAATTTACACACACAGATACAGAGCTATTTATCTAACATCCACATGAGTTAGTGTGTATGTGTGCGGTAATTGTGTCTTCAGACTTTATATTGCAAAAATAATAATAAATAATAATAATAATGATAAGGATAGAAGAAACACTGGTAGATCAAAATCATCTGTGCTGAAAAAAACTTCTTTTGTAGCAATATTAATCTGATAGCAGTTATGTCAGTAAAAATATTGCAAGTCTATTGCTGGATAGATTTACAGAGTGATGTTTAAACTTAGCACATGAATGCACATTTATTGTTATTATTATATTTATATGCTATTATATTTATACGAATATATATTATATTTGTATAGCATATATATTATATGCTATTATATTTTGCATGGGAAAATTATAATACATTACAGTATTTATTACATTACAGTAGCATACTCAGTATTTTAATATCAACCTGCATGGAAGTGAGTAAATATTATAAAATACATAACATTATTTATCTCAGTACTCAGGTACGGTTACTTAATCTGGCTGAAGAAATATAAACAAAGGCTAATGAAGAATGGCAAAATGTGAAGTTGCTGGAATGTTTATACTGGAGAAAAAAACAAGACAACTCTGCGATGTCGCCTTTTATTTCAAATCTTCAATGATCTAAAGGAACAAAGATCATATTCGTGATACTCAGTCTGATATTATGTTGAAAGGAACATTGAACACAACTGGAATGGAGTTAAAATAAAGGGATGCGATGTTGTAAAGATTACAGTAAGCACTAAAATGAAATCTGACCTAAAAATAATCTGATAATAATAATGATATCTACATATATATACACATATTAATATATGCATATACATATATAGATACATATAGCCAGATTGAAGTTCATTCCTTCATCAGGCTAGCTGCTACTAAAAGATATTGAGATGATGTGAAATATGATGCTTATCAATTATTCAGCATCTAGACAGGGGGAGATATATTCCACAGGAAGGGAAAGAAGGAATGGGATAAAAAAAAGCATCAATATCAACATAGGGTACAGTCACAGAAACTGCCAATGCAGGGTCAATCTACAAATATAAAGTTAGACAGCTGGCTAATACGTGATGATCATGGTGATTTTGTTTGTTTGTTTTCAACAGCACAGAACTTTGTCCCATCTTTCAAGAATCTTTTCTGTTATAACCCTAATCTATTTAAATCAGTATCTCTTCAAAGCTTTGTACAGAGACTGTATTTTTGCAGAAAACTCAGCAAGGTTTCCAAGGTACTAACATACCATCACAATAGGTGTTAACAATTACAGTTCAGTGTGGTTTCTTACTAAGAGAATATCACGATGTTACTTACGGTTAGTCTTGACACTAAAAAGACCTATAAAATAAACCTGTAGATGATTTAATATAGCTCGTATTTTTTAATGCGTCATACATTCCTCTAAACATTCATACTTTATCACTTATGCTTGCTAGGTAGTCATAGTTGTTTCCTTGTTTTTTTTTTCTTTTTTTTTTTTAGTTGATATTGGTAAACAGCTTTTTCACTGCAAACCAATTTTCTGGCTGTTCAAAATTTCTTCTTGTTTGACATTAGAATTAAATCAAAACCTTTTGAAACTGAAATTATAGTGGATAAAATAAAGAGAGAAACTGCAGGATTCTGGCGAACAGCCATCATCAGCAGTTATTTGTGCCATGGGAAACAGTTTCTTCCCTATATGATTTAACATTGCAGACATCTATTCCACATTCATATCTTGCCACCTCACTATTCTGAAGTGCAGTCTTTCTTGTTGGAGAGCTTTGTTTTCCCAAATAGGAGAATAACTATCTCTACTAAAAAATGTACCCTGTACTAAAAAAGGCTAAAACTGCCCTAGGTCAGTATTTCACAAGACTTTTTGCTCATGTTTCTTTCCTGCACATCCCTTTTGGTTTCAGCCTCTGTTTGGCTTTCTCCCAAACTCTTCCCCAGACTAATGCAGGCACATGTAAACCTGGTGGATAACTTGGAGCATGTACACTGCCACGTGATGTCTGATTTTAGGCAAATGACTCTTACACCGCAAAGTAGCAACAAAATCAAAGCACTAAAATCTTTTCAAATGTATCATTCTGGTTTGGACTGGTATTGTTCCCTGTTCTGCAACTCTATCTTAGAAATATTCAATCTTTTTTACTTAAAATGACATTTAAATACATACACTATTGGAATTGTCTAGCAAATACTGTCAAAGTTTTCATCTATTTTTTTTTCCTTTGATTAGTCTAGAATAGTAGAGAGTAGCTCTGAAGAAAGGTGTTGAATAAAAAAAGGAGATTATAGTAGATGACAAAATACAAATGTTAAACACCTTTTCCCAGCACCCTAAATTTCCTTCTCTTGTATTGTAGGATCACCCTAAATGATCTTAAAGCAAATCATGTGGGAAAATACAAAAGCAGAGGTCACACTAAAGTCAATAGCAAGAATCATTTCACCTTTTAACATTAGTTTTATAGGAATGACATAGAGTCTACAAAATGTTTTCACATAGAACTATGGACAGATTTCCTTTATGCTGCATCCAGATATAAACTACATTTCTGGGTGATCTTTCTATTCAATTAAATCTTTTTAGTATTTTATCTTTGTAATCTGATATTTGAGGAAACATCTGAGCGATTTTTTTCCTGTCTCCCTTGAAATGATGTGCAGGAATGCACAATGAGATTAGTACAGGCCAGGAGAGAGGGCTGTATGTAATACCAAACTGTGTGTTTAGTATGAGTCATATGAACTTAAGCTCTAATACTTTTCAAAAAAAAAGGCAAATATCAGGATGAATGTCATAAACATTGTCTTAACATGTCATGTTAATGTCATAACATGTCTTTTTGATGCATGTTGTTCTGGTATGGCTATAAGGAACTGCATCACGATTTGAGAATACTTCTGTGCACTGAAGATCAGGACCGACTAGATCACTTAATGGAAGCACTGAGAACTGAAAAAAAAAAGATATCAAGGAAAGACTGAGAGGACTGTAATTGCTTTTTCAGAGAAGTCTAATCAAGAATAAGATATCAGACTTCAGACTTTTAGAGTAAAAGAAGACATGCTATGTCTCTGATGGAGCGGACAAGAAAACAGTAGCTTAGATTTCAGAAAATGAGATTTAAGTGAGTGCATATAAAAAATTCCTGAACGTAGGGCCAGCTAAGAAATGGAAAGGAGTGCTTAAGTTGTGAGTCAAGGGTTACAGAACCCAGGTTGACCAGTGACATTACTTTAGCAAATGCAATCTGAGGTGACTCACAGAAATCTGTGAAACTGCCTTATTAGAATGGCTTTAAACCTACTTATTCAAAGGAAAGTATTATTTATTTTTCCACTCCATTCAAAGCATGTGCCTGTCAGCTTCTGATTCATCCTACATGGCCTGAGTTACCTCACAGCACTCTGTACAACCATTCTTCAAACAAATGAGTGACTTTTGATCTCCCTCTTTTCTGCCTTTGGAAAACATCTTGTCACTAAGACTGGACTGCAGAACAGAACTGGAGTCCAGTCACAGAACAGAACTGTGTCCACTTCACACACACCTACAAAAAAAGGAGTTTCCTGATCTGCATCAAGATGAACTAAAGATTTTCAGTAGATTTCTTAGGAAAAATATGTGAGAGACAAGCCCAGTACAGACAGCAGTAAATGTAACAAGTACCACTTTGAAAAGGATTTTGATAGCTGATGGAGCATTTTATAGTATAAAACTTTTTTTTTTTTTTTTTTTTTAATAGAGAGTTGTTTTTCAAATCTACAGAGTTGCCTTTCACAGTTAGTAGTCTACTTTCTGTCTTTGGGAATACTTCTGACTAGTCCATTACTTTTCCTCTTCTTTTCTAAAGAGTTCTTTCATGCTCCTTTAGAGTTAATAATATGCAAGCAGGTGGACAGCAAAACAACAGAGCAAAAAATGTCAATATCTTACTTTTAGCAGGGAGAGATGAAGTTCCAAAGCATTGGAAATTGAGGTTCAGGGACGGGTAGAGCTTAAAGTAATGATGTGTATGAAGAAGGACAAAACACTAGTTAAAATCCAACTATTAAACTAAGATGAGGTGTAAATTATTTTCTTTTCCTTTGGTGGAGTATGGCATATGTATTGACAGTGTTGCAACACCCTGCAGGATGCTCTTGAAGCAACAGACGATCACCTAAAAAGAAAATTTGTAGTACAGGGCCTCCCCACTATATTGGGTTTCCAGTAATAACATGAAGTAAAATCGATCTATTTAAATCCCAGATACAAATTAATAAGACTCATAATCAAGTGGAACCTTTCTATTTGGCTCCTTGAATGTTTCTTGTCCTTAAATTTCATTGGATCCCTAAGTTAAGCAGATTTTTTTCCCTTAGGTTAAATCAAGATGTAATTGGCTCTTAGAAAACCTTCCAGTCTTGATTTGAAGTCATCAAGAGATTCAAAAAATCTTTTCACTAGAATTGATAGATTTTTTCCACAATGCATAAAAATGTACACCTAATTTCTAGTGTGAATATGTAGTTTCAATTTCTAGCTTTTTGTTCTTGTTATGATTTCTTCCACTAGATGAAAGCACTCTAGTACCTAATATATCTCTTTCTGTGAATATACTTAAAAATTGTAATCAAATTACCTTACAATCTTCTTTTTGATATGTTCTGTATTTCACTTTAAGGTACTTTCTCCAGCTCTTGAATCATTTTTGTTGATCTTTTTTTCATTAGCCTTTCCCAATCCTTCATCTTTCTCTCAAAAAATCTAGCCATCAGAATTATATTGAATATCCTAATAGCAATCTCAGCAATGGTAAAATAAGACCTATAAGAACTATTAACGTTTCCCTCTCCAGGAAGCAGACTACTTATCATTGTTATAGCATTGTTCTGAACAGTGGTTATCTTCTCACTACGACTGTTAGATTCTTTTCAATTCCTTCCAAAAAATGTTATTCTGCAGCTACAGCCTCTATTCTTAAATTGATGGATTTGTATCTAGGTTCATTAAAAATACTATGACCAGTTTATCAAGCTATCAAGATTACTTTATGTGGTCTCCACGTTGCCGTGAGTATTTACCATTGTGATAAATTTAATGCCTTCTACACATTTTATTGCTGGTGATTAGATAATTAATTTCCTATCTCTGATAAAAATATTTTATCTCAATGGGCATTGCACTGTTCCATATGGAGGCTCACTCTTCTGTATATTGATGATTAACCACTGATGACTTACTTTTAATATGTCAATTTACCAGTTCTTTATCCACTCAACATCTTTAACTTTACAATATTGTAGAGTGCCTAATGTTTAGATTCATTAAACAATGAAATTTAATGATGTGGAAATCTTCTCAAAAGTTCTTTCAACTGCACACTGCTCTCATCTGTCTTCAGCAAAGATTAGTCACTTCATTAAGGAGATACCAGAAATCATGCTTGTAGTCTCCTTCTGCACTGGAAGACAAGTCTGTCATTACATCTCTGTAACAACTTCTTTTCAGTCTAACAAGCTTGACAACAATGGCATAGAGAGCACTTTACATCCAGGTTTTCCTGATTTTTTTTTTGCATGGAACAAAAGCAACTTCTAAGAGAATTTTATACTTAAAAATTCTGCCAACACGCTGAACATCTTGAATTGTCTCCGTATTTCTTTTAACTGTTCCCATGTATTAACAATGATTTTCTAAAATATGTCTCATAAGTCTTGCAATTAAAGGAGTTATTGAAGACAAAATCCAGTTTTTTTGATAAGATTTTCATTTGATTCTTAACATCACAAAAGTATCCATCAGGTATATGTTACCAGTGGCTATCTGTAACACTCCTTCCGGCTCCTTGATAGCAGTTTTTCTGCATATGTGATAAACTACTAAGGTTAAATTCTTCTGGTAGTCTTAACTCCTCAGTCACAAGTGTTTCTTTTAAACTCTCATCACTAATGTTATAGCTCATATTTTTCTTCATAGCATCTGTACCATCATATCCTACAAGATACATTTGTTTCAATAGCTGTTCTATAATGATGAAAGTACCATTTCTAGAACACTTACCTGCTTCTCTGATAAACGCAGTATCTCACTTCATGAACCAAAAAGCTCTTATGTCCTTCAGCAATAAAGAATATATTGAAAGCATATATTGCTCCATCTGCAAGCTATTTGGATTAACTGTGTCTCTTCAAATGGTATGGTGTCACACAGGAAAGATAGCTGCCAGGGTAAACTCTTGGCCTTGAGTTTTGGAAATGAAATAAACACTTAGATTAAGCCAAAAAAGGAGGAGGAGTGGGGAAAAAAAAAAGAGAAAAATTAAATTATCTCCTTAAATCTAGATGTAGATCTAACAACAGTTTCTAAAAATTTTGAGGAAGTTACTAACTATGTAGTTCTATTTTTATGAATGGAAAACTGAGGCTAATGAATGAGTTGGTAAACATGAGATGATGTTAGCTTTAGAAAAAATTAGTCTTTTCTTGATATTAAAAGCAAAGAAATAATAACAAGAAGAAACACATACATTTAGATGTGGTCATGTCATAAAATATGGTCATGGAGGATATTTTTAGATTTAGTCTATGAGAAGTAATATTTCAGTCAAAGTTTTTTGGAAGGGCCTTCAGCTCAGGTTAGATTTCAGCATAGTGCAAATAATCATCATCCAGCAGCGGTATCATAAGATTCAGAGAGTACTGTTCAACAACAAGATAAACACAGTAACATCTTCTGGTACATTTTCTAGTCTCTAGTGATTTGTATAATTTAGTTAATACCTTATGCCAAGGTGGCATTTTTGCCTAATAACTTCCTGAAGTAAAGTAAACATTTAGTAAATGCAAAATAGTTTTAAAATGCATTCTATAGTTTCTTAATAATCTTCTATGACTTGTAGGTTGGTCCTGCTGTGTACAATGTGAAATGAAATAGCACTCACTAAAGTCTTTCTGCTTTTTTTCCCCTTCTTTATTTTTCCCTTGGGAAAAAAAAATCTACCTGAATCTTCTCAGGAAAAAAAAAATCGTATTTCTTCGGGAAAAAAATCTTATTTCCTCGAGATGTCTTGTGCTTCTTCTTCTTCAGGTAGAATTTCTTTGAGAAGATACAATTTAATTGCAAGATTTTCTTTACCCTAATCTGAAAAACGTTTTTCATTTTCATCTTATATTTCTCTCAATAAGATCTGACCAAAGCTGTATAATAAATAATCACTGTTCATGAGATTCTGTACATCTCAGTACCTCATAATTCATGTATGCTCCACTTTCATCACAACGTCTTTTGAGGACTTCTCTGCATGCAATAAACCCGTAATTGACTGGTTATGGTTGTGTATGCTATAATTTCTGCGACCTTTTAATGCTAATTGCAGAGTTTAAAAATATTTATAAGTCGATTTTTCCACAAAAACATTTTTTTAAATGTCAGACATTGTACAACTGATATTTACAATGAGATTAACAGATTCAAATATAAAATTCCATTTAATTTCTTGCTTATGGTCCTATGGAATTTGACAGTATAAAATAAAATAAAATAAAATAAAATAAAATAAAATAAAATAAAATAAAATAGTAATCTTCTATAAGTGTGCATAGAATATTACCCTCAGTGCAATCTCTGGAACATAGAGGGCAGTGTTACATTAATGAAAATAATATCTTACAAACTGAACCATTTAGAATTGCTTTTGATATTAGTAACTAAACCACCAGTATGCTATAGGATGATGATACTTATTATATAATTTTTCCTATCTGTAAGCAGGTAGTTCTTGCAAGAAGTAATTGAAATCATATAAAGGATGAATATATCTAGAATAAATAAGTAGTAACAATCTCTAGGTATAGTATTTTTATTATTATTTTTATATTTCTAATGGTAAGAATTGCTCTCTATACTGGTCAATTATATGGCTGTATAACAGCTTGGTACTATTCTAATTCACAATGATGCAACCTTAATCCCCCTAGCTCATTTTGGGAAGAGTGCCTAACATATTACTTGATAGGTCACACGGTACATTACACTCTAAGAGTATAACAATCACCATTCATAGGTAGAGAAACTGAATAAACTGCTTCTAGTCTGCTGACTTCTTGTGCAAAAAGTCTGCTTTTAGCATTGCCATGGTTCCTTGTTCCTGTCACCTTTTCCTTCCTCTGCTGCCCACAGTTAGCAGAAATACTGGAAGAGAGGTAAGCTGCATGCAGACTGTCCCCAGATGGTCATGCCCTTTTCAGCTCACTGTCAGAACATGTTTCATGTCCTCAGACCTGGAGGGACAGACAGCATGACATAGGCTGCATTTGTGAGAGCAGGACACAGGAAGCGAACAGCAAGGGATGAGGATATTAAGATAATGAAGGGATTGGGGGTGTTGAGTGTTACAGAGTGTGAAGATCACATTTGATGATAGCTCTACTTGAATTTATTTTAGGGGTTGACTGGAACAGAACCATTCCAAGGACTAAGGCTCCCATGATTTATGTAAGACTCAGAAGAAAAGGAGTAATACATTTCTCAGCAGAATGTCATAGCTGAATCTCTTTTTTTTCCTTTGTTTATTTGAAAGTGGTAGAAAACCAAAACCAAATTCTGAATTTTCAGGTCACTCCTTCATGGAGGGGACTTGATGGACCTCAGCCCATCCCAGGTCTCATTCTGGAAACTCCCATGACAATAACTTGCAATTAGTCCTTAAAGAACACAGAAAGTTACAAGAAACCGCATTTTTCCAGAGAATATCCCTAAATACATAACTAAGACCATGACCTGGGATCCATTTAAATTAAAATTTCAGAAGTATCACTATGTAACATATATATACTGCAAATATGTGTAATCTGACTTTCTTATGCCAGAAAGCAAAGGAAGTCATAGTAATTCAGTGTTTGTGGGACTATTTGCTTTTGTTGTTGTTCTGTAGGTATCAGGTAGTCTTAATTTAAATAGAAGTATCAAATTTTCGCTATTTTTTCATTCTTAGGATTTGAATATATTGATGTATTTGTATACTAGTTCAGTTAGAGGTTATTTCTTTTCTTTGAAGTACAATTGACTAGGAATACAGTCATAGCAGGAAATTAAAAGTACATAGTATTGATGTAAAGAAAGGTGAGTAAAAATATATCATCTGCTGGTGATGGTACACTTTGGAAAATCAGACCATCAAAATTCATCAAGTAGATACAACCTAAAAAACCCCTGCTGTTTCCTCATCCCATTGCTGTTATTAAGTCTTGATATGATTCTTCCTCTGAGACCTTTAGTTTCTCCCACTACAGCTATAGATTTGCTGTGCCGTATACCATTGTGATATCTTAAAATCAACTACCAGTATTGATCCCTGTTACCAGGCACTAACATCTATTGTTTTTGTTTCCAGCTGCGACTTTTTCTCTTTCTCTTTCTCTTTCTCTTTCTCTTTCTCTTTCTCTTTCTCTTTCTCTTTCTCTTTCTCTTTCTCTTTCTCTTCTTACTTCTTTTTTATAGAAACATCTTTTGAGGCTTAATATGAAGATATTGCCTGAGGAACAGTTTTACAATTGTGTGTGAACATGTACCCTCACTAAATGGAAAAAAAAAAAGGTAATTTTCTAATTGAAATTTGTTAAAATTGAATACAATTGACTTCAATTTCTGTCTGTCATTTTGAAAAGTGATTGTCCTACATTGAAAAATTTTGCCATTGACTGAAAATAGACCAAGACTAGATGTTATTCAGAAAAATCTTGGTTTAAAAAAGCTACCTATGTTATTTAAGCTATCATAGTTAAAAATCTATGATGAAAGTTAAAATATTATGCTTATATTTGGTACATATATTTTCAGTACAATGAACATTAACAGTTGTAGACCCACAGTCCTCCTAGAAAACTAGCTAACATGAATTAATTACTATTAGTAAACAGTTTAACAGAATTTCTATTCTTTCTATACTTTTTCATTTTCTAAAGTATAGGATGGGTATTCCAGAAGCATCTGGATGAAAACAATTTTGCCAATATTTGTGATATATGGCATCATTTCTATAACATCAGTTCTGGAGTAAAGTAATATTTGAGATTCTGATCATTATAGCATGAAAGCTTCAAAAGCAAAAAGACTTCAGAGATCTACTTATAGAAATCTCCTGCTTTTAATATTAGTTTATGAATGTTCTCACAATCTGTAAAGTATTATTATGATTTTGGAATATTAAGCGTTACTTTTTATTTCTGAAAATTATACTATAGTAAAAAAAAGCTGTAGCTCTATGCAACTAATCACTTGATAAATGTATTTATTAAAGAGCACTTGATGTTCTAAGATCCATATTAAAGAACACTTGATGTTCTAAGACCCATATTTCAATTTCAGTTTCAATTATTTTCACTGTTCCCAAAAGATATGTTTTCTTAATAGTGTATGTACATATATGTATAAATATTTCATTTTAGGTCTCAAAAAACATTCATTTTTCTGTTTCTAAATGTCACTTCTCAAGTCCCAGTACAAAAGATGCACAAGTATAATATCTATGCAGTGACAAGTCTTTGAAAATTAAGACATTTTGTGTACCGGGAATAAAAGTCACAGATATTGCTTATATTTATTGACATAAGTTCAATGAATTTACAGTTTACAGTTACAATCAAATTATTATTTCCAGTTAGCAGATGACTATTGAATTTTGCTTCCCTTCACCTATTCCCCCCCAAATTACCATTACACATTTCCTATGTATGGAGACAAAGACTTTGCGTAAACTGTATCACAAATGAGGTTTTTCTCTTAGCACTAGGTATTGAAGGAGACAATGAACAACAATAGTTTAAGTGCTTATGAATTAAATGCTTTTATTTTTCTGACTTTGATCCATACCAAGAAGGCAGCCTTTTCTCTCTGAGTTGACATGTCAGAGCTGATAAATCTCTTGGGACAGTCCCCTACAACTTGAGTGTTTTATTCCGCTCCTGGCAACCCGTAAGAATGTCACATTCAGAAAACTTCAACTTTAGCACTGCAATTATCACTGTTTTTCTTTTCCAGTTCACTTCACAGCTCTCTTAACCCAACCACTTGCAAAAGCCTTCCTCATGCTGCAGTCTTTTCTTCTCTTCCTTTCACCTTGACAGGCTCCTTTCCTATTAGTAGACTTTTTTTCCAGCCCAACAGAAGGCTTTGAGGAATTTAAAATATAAATCAAAACAAAGATAAGCCAAATCTACAATGATCAATGTGGTGGTAGTAGGAGAGAGGTGGGGAGGGAGCAGGGATGTATTTTGTACTAAAAAGTAGCAGAACTTATAAGTACGATGCATGAGAAATAGAACTTTCATTTTTCGTATGTATATTTCTTTATTTGTTATGTTAGATAAGCTGTAATACCGCTTTCACTTTCTAGGCTAAAAAGTGTAGCTAACGAATTCATTCAGTAATTACAGGTAGTACTTGAAGAATAATCATTGTGCAGAAATCAAGAATTGTCAATGCATGTTTAAACACCCTCAACTGTGCTTCTTAGTTAGTCCATCCATTTAACTTTCTGTGTTGGAGAAATTAAGCACATAGAAGTTTTTTTATTCTATACACCTTGCATATGTTGACAGAGCTGGCTGAAAAAAAAAAAAAGATTTCAAAAAAATCAGAAAATATATTTCTTAAACACCTCTTCTTACCAACAAAGCAAAGACTGCTGTCAGCAGTCTTATGATCACTTCATGATTGTTTTAAATCTTAGATGACTTAAAATGATTTGTGATTAAGTTTGGTTGTACTGTGTTTTTCTCATAAGGGTACCTGTAAAATGAGTGCATAACCTCTCTTTTAAGGTTATCTAGTCTTAATAAACTCTAATTTCTAAGGTATGCAAAAAGTTGTTTTTTGTTATCTTTACTTTCTATAATTATGTACACCTTTTGAATCCCTATATTCATCAGTATGTTATAACCATGATGAATTGTTGCCATATAGGAAACATGGGATGAGTTACTATGCATCACTATCTTTTCTAATAAACTTGCATATATTCTATTTTTATAGCTGTTGTTCATTTATTATTGTATTATGAACTGTGACAACAAAATCTGCATTAACTTCATTTCCCAAAACCACAAGGGACTGGTATCTGTCCATTTTTTCTTTTGGTTAGTGATCTCTTGAACTTATTCAAATACTACGATCATGTTGGATATTCTATGCTCTCCTGATTGGTTTTCAATGGCTTTACTGGGATAAATTTTCCACAGAAAAAATAAAGGTCCTAAAAAAAAGTTAAAAGATTATGATAAACAATTAAATAACTCATAGAAATAATAAATTGTAGTATATGTTTTTTGTCTGATATGATCAGTTTCTTCAACAAACAGTAAGTATAGAGAGAAAATTTTCAGGTCACATTTCTAAAAACTGAATATGAAGAAGGCATCAGGAAAATATCCTTTTACTACCTTATTCATTTTAAAGCAAAGTGAGATTGTAAAGAGATTTCATATACTTCAGTTCACAAAACAATCTCTATAATTTTATGAAGACTGAAATACTACAAAGTTTATCCTCTTTTCCTATAATTCAACTCATGTCGTGAGGAAAGTAGTTGAACATTGTCTGAACATTTGTTATTTACTCTGAAATATTTCTGGATGTTAATTAGTGCTCTGTCAACATATTCATTTGTGCCATTCAGAAGACATGCAAACCACTCCCACACATTCTTTTATCTGAGCTCCTGGAAGATCTGCTTTGTTACAATACAATAAGGTGTTTTTAAAAGGGATTTTTTTAAATATCACCTGTAAAGTAGTTCTTGGGATTGATTTTTTTTTTTCTGGGGCACATTCTCCTTAATATATGAGTGAATATTCATTGTAATGCTCTCATAAAATCATTTATTCCCTATACTTTTTTCTTGTGACGTTTTTAGGGACATAATTGTGATAGTAGAAAACTGTAAGAAAGAAGGTATGCAGGTACATTATTTCACTATTTCATAATGGGATGATAAACGAGTATTCATCAATACATAAAAGTACAGAATGATTACCAAATGAAACTTGAAAAACTGCTGAATTCTGCTTTTGAAATATTCAGAAACAGAAGAATAGTATAAAGCACAGTACTAGAAACAGATAGCTCAGAGGTAACTAAAATTTCTATTTCTACAATAATTTTTGGAAGGTCTTAGAGATGCTCAACAAGCTGCTATATGAAATTTATAAATACCACGTCATTAAGGAATGAGTAGTGCCTTGTTGGAGACCTGAATTCCTCTTTTAATTGGACTCAGAATTTTACTGACAGTTCTCATTTCTTATTTTGTTAATCCTCACAATTTTGTACCAATACGATCACTGAAGACAGCCTTTTCAAGATAGAAACGTTCCCACAGGATGTCCCTAAAGAGCATATGGTGATGGATGTAAGGCAAACCTCTGGCTTTGTTTCCCAATAAGAAATTCTGAGAAGAAGATGTCGACAAATATCTTAATGGGTGTACTGTCACAAGTAAGAGACAGGATGAGACTGTAGTTGCCATTTTATTGGGCATTTTCTTCATTAAAAAGTGGGCATTGGGCTTAAGGTAGTAGTGAATGGAGACAAAAATATCCATCAATGAGTGGTGATCAATAGAGTTGCCAAACAGCTTACATACATCTTTTTGAAAAAGAAAACCAGAGGGAAATATGAATATTTTGAAGTTACTCCATTGTAACTCAATTTTGGAGTTATTCCATTTTTTTGAACGAATTAGATTTTCATTCTTGGTATGTATTCATAATTTTAGGGACATATTTCACTTTAGCAATAGTTTTCTTTTTAGTCATCTTTTTGCTTCCTATAGCTCTATTTTTTCTCTTTTTTTTTTCATTTTGAGAGTATAATGGTGAAAGTGTAGAAATAGAGAGAAATAAACATAAAAGAGTTTTTTTTTTTTTCCTATCTTATTATCCTTTCCCTTATTTCCTGTTTTCTCAATGAAGATTATATTGATTACTTTGAAAGTTTGTATTTTGATCATCTCTGATCATTGGTATAGTTAGCTCTCTTAGGATACAGAGATGGTTTTACAAATGATGGTTTCTGTAATCACAAAGAGATCACAAAGAGATGCTTTCTGTAATCACATCTCCAAACGCACCAAGGTACATCTGTCAAAACACAAATGTATCACCTTCTACATTAGACATACTGTTCCTATTTTTTTTCTTTTTTCCTTCTTCTTTTTTTAATCATAAACAAAGTCATTTCTAGCTGAATTTTAGCATCTTCTGTGCAACATGTTCTCTCTCTCTTCCATTCTTTTTAAACCACATCCATATCCAGTTAAAATACAATAGAACATCTCATTCATTCTTTTATTTGCCCAGTTTACCTTTCTTTGCAAACTCTTGTTGCAGGCAGGGTTTGGCGAACGGAAGGTCTCACATTGTACGAGAAGATAGTGCCCCTCCCCTAATGTTACGTAAGCGGGCGGAAGTGGCCCTGGCTATATAAGGCAGTGCCACATGTTAATAAACGCCATTTGCCATCCACCACATTGGTGTTTGCGAGCAGATGACCTGAGCGGCCTGTGATTGGCCGACGAGCCGTTCCTGAATCCAGGTCACCACGCCGTGCAGACGGCAACAAACTCTTTTTTTTCCTGGAAAAAAATCCTACTCATCCTGTGCTACAGACCCTACACTCTGTAGGAAGAGAAGGGAATGGGTTAGAATCATAGAATCACAGAATGCCTAAGGTTGGAAGGGACCTCTAGAGGTCGTCTAGTCCAACCCCCCTGCACACG
>JAWLRI010000128.1:1110013-1124476 GCA_034781795.1 Crypturellus tataupa | reverse complement strand
TTAGTCAAGCATGATTTCCCCTTGGTGAATCCATGCTGACTAGTCTTGAGCACCTTCTTGTCCTCCATGTGCCTGGAACAGCCGTACTTTTCCAGGTACGGAAGTGAGACTGACCGACCTGTAGTTGCCTGGGTCCTCCTTCTTGCCTTTTTTGAAGACTGGCGTGACATTGGCCTTCTTCCAGTCTTCCAGCACCTCCCCCGTTCTCCAGGATCTTTCAAAGATGATGGAGAGTGGCTTAGCCACGACATCCGCCAGCTCACACAGCACTCTGGGGTGCATCCCATCAGGTTGCCCATCACATTTTTTGTCTCACCAACTCTCCTCCTAATGCAACCCACTGAGTAACTATATAGACTCACACAGGTAGAGTTAGACTAGGTAGGGAAATACTGGTTGCTGGTTGTCCCTGTGCTCACACACGGATCACATGCCAGCCCCAAGAGATATTGAAATGACATAGGAGTATCCTACATGAACCACAGATTAAAATCCCACGAAGCAGATCATTTTGAGATTTTGGTTTCAGTTTTTGCTTGATTTTAGAGATCAGTTAGCAGCTAAATTACAAGATGATATTTCTTGCTTGGATTCTGGAGCACTTTAAACCTCAGACTAACAAATGCATAATAAACATCAGATAATGTATGTGTCTCTTGAGTTTTCTGAAGATAGTTGTTCATGACAAAATGGTAGAAACGAGAAATGTTGAAGAGTTACAGAACCTTTTTGTGCAATATATGCCCACTGACTTGTTTGTAGTTATAGTTGTTATAGCTATATTGCAAACTTTGACAAACCATATTTGTGAATTATTTGATAAAATACTTGAGGAATTTGCGAATATTTTGGTTTCAGGTTGGGTTAACACAATCCTTGAATTATTTGATTGGGTATGTGAATTTTTATGTTAACAAACCTGCAGGAGACAGTAAAAAATGCAAGTGGAAACATCTGCTTTTTAAAACTATCAGAGATTTTGAGCCTAATAAGAGCTTCACTAGAGTTAATAAAGGAAAGTCTTTGCATTTCATTGAATTATCACCATCATTTTATTTTTAGCCTAATGAAGAAGCCTGAATTTCCTGAAAACATTCAAACACCTAGCTTTAACCAGATTTTCAATAATGTGGGTTGACTAAGTGCTTGTGATGTTATGAAGCCAAGTGCTAAAGTAGATCGTGACTGACTTTCTCTAATGTACTTAAAAGAGGCACTTTCCTTAAACCATTCAGAGATGTAGGTCTCAGATGAAGGACTAAGAATTAAAGAGGATATTTACTTTTCCTGAGATGATATTTCTTTACACATACTGGGAGGCATTTTAGAAGATGGCTATATTTTAGAGCTATCACTGTTGTGTCAAATTCATCAGGAGGGAGCCTGAAAAACAATTACCTCAATTGTAACCATGACAAGTGCTAGCAGCACTGGAGAGGGATGGTTATATCAGAACAGATTGCATCAATGGTGATGGGAACTGTGCTGTGCTCACTGTGCTGTGAGGCTGATATGAATAATAAGAAATCATTCTTTGTGTTTTCTAATCTTTGAGATTATGTACTTTATTGGTGTCAGAGTTAACTGACTAGGTTTTAGGTATTCCACACATGGAGATTAAAATGTTTAATATAGAAGCTTGCTCTGAAGGCATTTGATGTTTTATGGGACTTTTGATTCAGCAAGATAATATAGCAATATGCTGAAATCACAGTACAAATGTACACACTTAGCAAAACATAACAATTGTAATATACTGTTCAATACCCAAGTGATCCCATTACTGGTCTCTATAATATGCTCACCACCATGGACTGAGACACATACACACTTCCTCTCATGATGTTCTCATGCACACTCTTTTGACAAACTCAGGAAGAAACATTTACTCCAGCTGATTCAGAAAGTCAGAGTTTACTCAGTTGTTCCATTCAGTTGTTCCACTCAAGTGTCATAGCTCTTTATCTACAACAAAGGTCCTCTTTGTGTTGCTGAGTTACTTTTACTCTCAAATCCTGTTACAAGTATAAATGCTATCCCTATTTTTTTATCCAAAATGACAGATGGAGGCGCATTTTATACTTGGACAGAAGAGGATTGTTGCCTTGCTGGGTATATTCTCTGATTCTCTGCTCCAGCTTGGTGCTATTGTAAAGGTGACAACGGAGACTTCTGACACAGGTCAGGGAGAGATAGCACCACATATATTAGATGGTCACAGGAAACTCAGACTTTTTTTTTCCAGGCTCCACAATTTTGTTTTTCCATCTTCTGGATCAGGCTTGTAGCAAAAATGTCGGGAAGAACTATTTGTGCAGGAGACAAAGTTTGTAAGTTGCACTATCTGAAGAGCCTTTAATACCCACAGCTGCATAAGGCTGCAATATTGTACCCTCTTTCTAGTGGTTTTAAGACTTTATATAGTGGTTCTGAACAAAGACAAACAGGGACTATCAGAGATCCAAGTGGCAAAAAGAGCTTTGAGTTTATTTTAAATACTAGCAACCTACTCTAACATTAGGTATTATGTTTTTGGAAAACAAAATTTTATGAATTTGTGTTGTTTTTTTAATACAGTAATAAAGTAATTGTTTTAATAAAATGTTTATATAAATCATATATGGCTAAAGGTGAACCAATTGTTGTGTTTATTTACACTATATTGAAATTACTAATAAAAATGTTTTCTCTAGTGTACATGGTGCTTTTATATTATTTACAATTCCTGTGCCTTTCTTGTAACACCTTTTGATATGACAAACTCATTCCTTTCTTTTCAGACGAATGCAATTTTTACATCTCATAGATCTTTTCTGCCTGTGCAGGAACTGACCATTAAATTTTGATTTAGATATTGGTTCCTAAATGTGATAAGAATATACTGTACTTGAGCTGTTCACTTCAATCAGGGGAATAGAACTTCTTAGAAAAAAACTGAAAAAAATTAAGACTCTTATTTAGGTTCTATTTCATTGTAATTGAAATCTTTCTAAGCAATTTGTTCCTCCATCCTGCTTAGAGTGATGGCAGAAATACACTGGGGGCACAAGTCAGTATCAATTTAAATCCTCCGTGGAATTTCTGACATTCTTACAGTGCTGTTTAATCACATTAACACAAACTTGAAAAGTTCCCATCTATTGACATGTTACAGTGATTAAGAAGCTGCAACATTTTGTTAAAATTGGGACATTTCATCAAAATCTTGGCCATCTCTTCCCAGGTTCTCTACCACCAAGTCTTTATTCCAGTGGAGAAAATATAGGCGAGAAGGCAACATTCAAAACCTTGTGCATTAAAATTTCTACTATGAATAAATAAAATAGATATTAGAAGATGAAGGAAAGTATAATACAAAATGTCTTTTCTGAGCAATTTCCGTATACAAATCTTCTTTGTACCTACCATAGCTTGATTTGTTCTTCACTATCAATAGAATATAATGCCTTAGAAATACTCCGAAGTACATTAGGGCTTTTATTTCGTCTCAGGTGACTTTATTTCATTATAAGTGAATTCTTTTCAAGCAATTTCCTCCCTGTTCATGTCACAGTGTGACTCACAGTTTGCTCATTTTTCTTTAATAAGTTGAATAAATAACAAAAGAAAACCTTTTTTTTTTTTCTTGTAGGAGTATATAGGATATAGAGGTTTGCAATAAACAGGTGAAGAGCTTTAGTTCTAAATAGTGAAGTCCAGAACAGCTTATTGTGATAAATAACATTAATTTAATATCTTATTTTCAGATGTCCTTCAGATGTTTTCTCAGCACTAAACAGAAGAGACAGACAAAATAATTAATATATAAAGATGGCAAACAAATATGGTGATGAAGATTAGGGACAGACTAAAACTTGATTACTGACTCCACATTGTGATGCATTTGAGAAATTAAAAAAACACGTCTGGGAGTGTGAGTCAGAGCTGCTGCTGCTGACACTTCTTCCCACCACCATCCTGGGGCCCTACTGTCATGCAAGAATTCAGGATTACAATATTACCCTCTGATGAAGCTGGTGCTGGCAGGGATATGAAGGTTCTTCTATTTGTACTTTTATTTCCATCTCAGGAGTGGTTTCTGTGATTATATGATGGAAAAACAAAAGCTGGAGCAAAATCTCTTTTCTTGCTGTCTTAATTTTTTTATTTGTGAAAGTTTCATTATCCCATTTTCCTTTTTTCTTTTTTTTACACTTTTCCTTTCTTTTTCACTGTTTTCCTTTCATTTTTCTTCCTTGTCATCCTAATCAAATAGATGTAAATATTTCTCCAACACTGGTTTATTTAGTTGTCTGAAGCACTCATATTGGGATGGATAAAATTCTCTAAAATTCTCTTGATTGCCCTTAAGACAGTCTTTCTATAGCTTCTAGATAATTCTGCCTTCAAAATTTTCAGGTCTCTCAAACTGGTATTGTTACCAAAGTGTATATATATTCTTTAAGACTTCTCCATCTTGAAATCCTTGACACAACTGACCTGTATGGGATGGTGAGTGCTTATCTACCAATTAATGCTCTTAAAAATAAAGCATAGATCCAGAGTAGATATCTCACACAGAATTCCTCTTGTCTGCTCCAAGGTATCATAATGTCTAGACAGTGGGAGCCTATACGTAAATAAAAAAAAATCAAATAGTGATGAATATGTATAACATTCCTATGGTAAGCACACTTCTGTCTGGCTGAAGTTCAATTTTTCCAAGTCATACTGAAAAACACAGCACAAAACAACAATGTGTGTTGTTACCTATGGTGCCCTAGGGACCCAAAGCAGTACATAGAGAAATCAACAAGGAGAGAGATTGTTTTTGGTTGGTTTGTTTGTTTGTTTTCCTTTTTAGTTTTTCAGCTAATGTCTGACTGTTCTTTAATGCCATTGGCCAGAAGCAGATGAGCAAAACATCAGTTTATTATTCTCATTTTTTGCAAGATTTAAGATCTGCCAGTAAATTACAGAGACAAATAGCTAGAATTTGGCCTCAACACATCTCCATTTCCTGCAGCTATCTCTGAACTAGTGGATGGAAGAGCCATTATAACAGGAATAATTCCTTATTCTCCTCCAACTCTTTCTACTCATTAGGTCCTATTCTTGTGCTGCAACAGAAGTCTGGTTTGATGAGCAAGCCAACAACCTGATCTGTTTCCCCAAAGCATGACTTTTATGAAGTTAATTCCTAAAAGTTTTCCAATATCTTCCCTCTTCTGTGAAAAATTTTCCTCTCCTGCTGCAAGTCTACTTCACACCATCTTGCTCCTCTGCAGAAATTATCAGCATTATTTTCAAATTCCTTCATTTTTTTTTTCCATATACAATCAATGGAAACACTAAGTACTGGGCACAAACAAAGTAGAAATATAATACACCAAATTCATAAGGTCCCATTTGCCTGCCTCAAAAGTCAAGCCCATAACTATTTCCAGATGTTGCATCCAGATTAAAACCAAGCTTCTAAGGCAAGGCATTTCATAGTAAGACTTTGCAGCTTCCACAGGCTATAGTAGCACTCCTCTTATATGAAGCCAAAAATTTTTAAAAGTATAGTCAACCTATTTAAAAATTAGTTACAGTGATACTATTACTTGTATTTCAAATTATGCAGTTTTTACAGAGAAAAATGTCTTTAGTAAAACAATTAAAATTGATATACACAAAAATTCTAGATTTGAATACTGATTCTGGGATTTTACTCACTCTTCTAGCACTTCTCTGAGTCCTAAAGCTGATAGTGCTAGTCTTTCCTGGAAGCAGGTGGTATGATAATAAGGTGAGTCATTAGTATCCCAAGTCCTCCACCAGATATGACAGTGCTGGGAGCTTCTTATTTATTCACAGGTCCATTTGCTCCTATTTTTTTTTTATGTTACATCCAATCTTATAATATATGGTATGTTTATACATATGTTATCCCTTGCTCTCCTTGTTTTTCCTTAAAACAATTTTTCCCCAACTTTCAAAGCTGCTTTCAGTACCAGTAATTTATTGCTTATGATTTGCTTAGAGCCTTGCCACTGTTTTCATCCTGTGCCAACACTGGCAAGGCCTCTGCTTTTCATCGCCCATCCACCCAGCTCTGCACTAAGTTTTTATTCTAGGGTCACACACAATTCATTCTACAAAAAATAGCTACTGCTTATTAATATTCATCACTTACAAATACATTAAAGCAATTTCAGCAATTGACATTACACAGTCATAAAAAGCGAAGCTTCAGCTAAACAAATTAAGTAATAGTTATCCATTCATTTTACAATTCATATCAGAATGAAATTAATAAATCATCACTATCAATATACTATTTTAGAAAGAAGATAGCTCTTCCTCTACCTCTTACTCAGATTACCTAAAGTAGAACTCTGTAACTTGTAGAGAACTTTTTATAGTTTCCCTGTGAAGAATAAACTATAAAATGAGGTTTTATAATGTAAATGAGAAAAATATCTAGAAAGGAAATTACAACACAGGATTTTAACTGATTTGGAAATAGAAACAGATGATTTTGAGGATGACATTTCAGTAAAGTCCATTCAATAATATACGGCATAAAATTTCATATAAAATTCAGATTGAAAAATTCTCTATAGTTTTACTTTAATACCACCTTGAATTGTCATTATACTAGATCAAACATCTATATAACCAATTTTTTTCTTCTCATAAAAATAGAAATAAAAATTGCTATTCCCTCATGTGTTTGTATCACTTTTCTTAAAGAAGTACATGAGCAATTGAGTATATACATGTACAATAAAACAGTTCACATGATGCTTCTAAATAAAAAGACATGAAATTATGAACTAAGTAAAGGACAAAAGGAAAAAAAATCTATAATTTACACCAGATAAGTGTACCTAAGATCAGAGAGAATATGGATGTGTTTGTGCCTATCTTTCTGTTAATAGCATCCTCCCTCGTTCTTTAAAGTAATTAATACTTACTGCATTATGAAACAATTCCTAAACACTTTTTTTTGCTTGCCTTCAGTGCTTTGTCTGAATTTTGACTAACTTTTCTGTATTTCTTTTGCAAGGACTCTGCTTATAACTACTGTTATGTCCAAGGTCATGATCCTCAACATAGAAACAACTACAAGGAAAGAGCCACCTATTTGGAGGTTTTGTTAACTTTTAAAATAAATAAATACTCCTCTCTCCCTCCCACCCTCCCTCTGAAAAAAAAAATCATAAACAAACAAACAAACAAACAAACAAACATCTTTGCCAGAGGTCACACGGCTTCATATTAGTATGTCATAATAGCACTACTACACTTTTCCCAGAGGTAATGCTTTAGCTATGATTCTGAGAAAAAAGAAAAAATAAATTTTAAGCATGACATTAAGAAAAAGCAATATATTAAAAAATTAAGTTCAAATAATATGTATATTAAAAGAAAAGAAGCCATAGTATGATAATAATACTATTGTTTATCTAAGAATTTGGGGCTACTAATCCCAGCAGATCTAACTTGAAGGATCAGCTACTTCCAACAGAAATGCTGGAAGGCTTTTTCATATATTCATTCTGGCTGTACCACCAGACACCCCCATTTCATTTAAAATTAACCTTTGTCTCTAAACATTACTTGAATTATGCAGTTGTGCAGATAAGATAAAAACTGAAGAAAACTAGCTGTTTTTTTAAACTTATTGCACAGCTCATATAATCTCATGTATTCTACATACTCAAAGAGATTTAGAAAAGAGGAGAGTAGCTCTATGAATAAGTTTGCTGACATAAAATTATTCTGTCTATAAAATAGTTACAGACGTTTACAGTACTAGAATAATAATAGATGAAATTCAATAGTGATAAATACAGAATAATGAGCGGAGGCAAAAGCAACCCCTATGTAAAGAGGGAGAGAGTGTAAGTTAATAGTGTTCAGGAAAGTGATACTGGACTCATTTTAGAGAGTTCTATGAAAATATCATCCAAGTTCTGGAAAGTGATCAAAATGGCAAGTTTAGTATTAAGAATGATTACTAAAGAAACAGACATCAAAACAGAGAATATCTTCAGGGTAGTACACACACAATTTGCAGTTCTATTTCTACTTCTATTCTTAAGTAAAATATAATTAAATTAGAAAATGTTAGAAAGAATAAGGTGATTTATAGAATAGTTTTTATGTCAGTAGAGTGCAAGAATATGTTATAAGTCAATAAAATCATTAGTGGTTTGGAAAAAGTGAATAAGAACAGCAGATGAAGTAACTAGGGAGCAGATCTTGAAGCAAACAAGAATTTTTTTTTCAAATCAAAAATAGTTAAAGTGTAAAAGTTGTTGCAATAGTTACAAATGACAAAAAATTGTGAAAATTTCTGAAAGAATATTACATGTTAAATATAAACTACGTATTGGTATCCACAGTGATGAACCCTAAATGGGTTAATTGAGACTGCTGTTCTTCATTAGCAGAAATTTGTCTGCCCCTTTTCAGTTACTCTATTGGAAGATTTATATAGAAGATTTACAATTCCTTGTTTATTATCTGGTCATATCACCATAAGTGGCCATAACCACCATATCTGGCCATAACCTCATAACTATGTTTTTGAGATATTAAAAGAATTTAAGTTCTTTTAATGTCCTGGCTCAAGTTGGAGATCAAAGCTTCATGCATTATCTATACCTATTTTATGTCACTTAAAAATGCATTAAAAAAAAAAAAAAACTCCCCCAAAAGGAAAGAATTCTTAAAAAATGTGGTCACTTGAACTTTCAAATAAATCTTTAATTTTCGAATGTGATCTTAAATGAACATTTAATTTGTGAAGCTGGTCATTTCAAGCATTCAGTCAGAGATCTTTTATATTACTTGTGGGACCGAGTCAAAACATGTGTGAGGACTTAGAAAGAACTGCTTAAGTTTCACCATGGAAAACACTTTTTTTTTAAAAGAACAATGTTCTTGCTTTGAAAGAAAAGACAGAGAGAGAGATTGGAGCATTTAGTCATTCTAGGCTGTCTGTAGAGACTGAGTTGCCTTTCAAGAGGCAAGGCATGGTAATAAATTTTGCTGTGACATTTAAACTATAAACGTATAAATTTTGTTCTATGTCCATTTACATTCTTTGTTTTCTGTGGAAGTTTGCCTTAATCGAAAAGGAGCAAAGATGCTTCCATATTTTTAAGTTGTGACCCTCAGGCAGAGCACACAAATTGTTTATAAATAATTTGACCTAGCTTTCTGGCCCACAGACCTAGCGTGAAATTGGTAAGGAAGAAAGGGATGGTGATTATTTTATAAATTTGATATGAATAATATTTTTTTTCAGAATGAACTGTTCCTTTTCTTGTGAAATATTCCCTACTATCATGCACAAATGAGTTGCACCTGTACTTAGCTTTGGGTTAAAAGAAGTCCCCACATTATTGCTAGAAAATAGAGCAAATATGTATGTATGACTGCTGTAAAAGGGAGTCATACTTCCAGAAGAGATAATATTCTTTCTACATATGTACAAAAGCCTTTTATAAAAGCTGCTTTCTCAATATCTCCCTTTTTATTCACTATTCTATATCTTCTATTATATCTATAGATTCCTTTATGGTATTCATCACCATGAATACTATACCTATCCTACTTTATTTAAAAAAAAAAAAAAAAAAGTGTTTTCTAGTAGATAGCATATTATAGGACAGCTTCACCAGAAAAGAAATGAGGATTTTTAAGAGCAGACAGAAAATTCTTTGGTAAAATAAAAGAACTTATTTTGTACAGCTTAGACTCTTAAGTGATTAGCAGCATGAAGGATGTGTCTAGATATACATTTTTAACAGTACATAAAAAATCAAAGCCTAACCTATACTGTATCATGCAAAACATATTCATCATAAAGCATTAATGTTGCTATCTGTAGGCCATCTACTCTACTTTCTGCTAAGAAACATGATAGACCATTAGAGAGATTTACTGTAGATATTCTTATCCCTTGATTGTGACTGCAACACACAACACTGCTATTAGCATTTGTACATAAATGATTATCTTTCTGGAAGTATTCACTGTCTCAAATGATCCACTGGATGTCTATAAAAGAACTTTTAGCTGCTTTTTTAATATATCTTTTTATGTTAAATCTTCTTAGGCTTCCTTTCATCCGGTTGTCCTTTTTGACCCTGAAATAAGCATAGCAGCTATTCAGACATGTTTTGGCCAAGAGGAATCTGTGATGTTGTCTATAGAGATGATGGTCATGTACTGGAAAAAAAGTGTGTCTTGAAAATGCTTCTTGAAAATTGTTTCAGCCCACTAAATCACTTTTTATGATACCATTTTTTTGGATGTCAAACATTGCTGAATTTTAGAGTATTTGGAAAAAAATGCTGTTGTATATATTGTATGGATTATAAAATGCTTTAGTTATAGCATATTGATTTGAATCTTCCAAACTTTTCAGAATACTATTTAGGATTAGAAGCATGGATATGAGTCAAAATAAATAAAAAGGTCTCCTTGAATTTTCTGGCCCTGCTTGATCACCAGGACAGTGTTTTAAAATTATTCCTGAAGTCAGTGGTAAAGAGAGGATTGTCCACCATGGCTGACTAAGCCTTCAGAAGATGTCATCTCCATCCAGAGATGTAATATATTGCACAAATGAGACTGGCGGTCTTTAAATAAGTGATTGTCTTTAGAATGATTGAAAATAAATGTTTTTTTTTTTTTTTTTTTTTACTTTTCTGCCAGCCCTGGTTGAATGTGAAAATGAGGTTGAAAAGTTAGGTTGCAGCACCAGGGATACACCATAAAACACTACAGATATGTCCTTTGTTCATTAATTAATAATATTCTGGAAAAGTCTTAAGAAAACAAATAGAGACTTTGCTTTATTCAATAGAATTGGGCTAGATGAATGCATTCTCTGAATGAGTAAATCAATCCACTTATTTATCTGTAGTTCAGGAAAAAATATCTGAAAATGTACATTCAGAAAATCTATTTTCATGCTAATTATCTGTTGCTTTCTGCTGCATAGACTTATTATTCTCAAAGAAGTTATAAATTTTCACTAAAGTTTAAGACTGCCTGCTGAGAATTAGTCACTGAGCAATGAATACAAACTGTTACCAATAATTCAAGCATAATTTGAATATTAAAGCATGTTGTGGGTCAAGCCTAACGAATAAATATAAATACTCACAATGGATACAAATTATCTGTTCAGCTGAATCAAGTCTCAGAACATACAGAATATCCAGATTCCTAGACATCTCCTATTTCGCAGTATTTGTAAAAAATGCTTGTGTCCAATTGCTCTAGAGAATACCACTGAGCAAAGAGCTGACAACATAGCAGGGGTTGTGAAATGTAAGCTGAAATGGGGGCATTAAAATCACATTGAAATGCTTCACATGATTATTAGAATAAATGTAAAGATCATGCTATCGACCTCTGAATATCTAAATATTCCAATCCAAACTAATCATTCAGGATGGGTTTTAAATTCTTCAGTTTATTTTCTGTAAAAGTTGGGTCTCTCATCTACACTTCTTATCTAAGCTTCTCCAGCAGTGCAGAGTAGACCTGTTGAGTACCTCAACAGATACATTGAGAGGTATTCAAAGATATACTTTATATGCTATATATGCTATATACTTAACTATCGTAATGTTCTATAGCATGTTTTATATATATATATATATTTCTATATTGAACTTTATATATTATATATTATACTATCTATACTATATAAAATATACATATATATACACTACACTCATATTGAGAGATATCTCACCCTCTGCAGAATCCACTCTGTCCATTCATTCATCATAAACTAGCTTTCTTGACCAGCAAGTGACACCTCCTCCTCTTTATCTTGATAACCACCAGGTTTTCTCAAGCATACACTGAGCTGGAATATACATAAATATATGCATACTTTATATGGTATATGCATACATACAGTTTGTGATATTTCTAGAGAGTCTATATATTTGTTCTTCACAAATTTTGTTATAAGATCAATTTTCCAGTGTCAAACATATAAAAAACATTATTTGAGTTAAATTTTCAAGATTAAACCCGTCGACTTTATTTTGAATTTAGAAAAATTGCACAAGTATGAAACACATATTTTGACATATAAAAGATAATTCTTACTGATGATTAGAAGTCTTGCACAACAGGACAGTAGTGTGAAGGAAGTACTCTTCACTGAGTAAATACAAAAGTGCAGTAAGTTTTATTTGAATGAGGTGTGAGTTACAGTCTGTGCTTCCATTATTGCCCTTTTTTCCTAGGAGAATCTGGGAAGGGAAGCCAAACACCATCTCCATGTGCTCTGATATATTCAGACAAATAGTTCTTCAGTAGAATGCACATATATTTGCCCTTCTTGTTCAAATCCAGAGGCTTACAAAGCAGTGAGAAGGTCTTATAGGAACTAATCATGATCAGAAAGCCTTTACTTCTTTCTATGTCAGAGAAATCTCCTATCACAAAAGAAGATATTATTAAGACAAGCTGAATCTGCTTTCCAGACAATATTAAGTTATAGTATGTTTGGGGATTTTGCCATGTTGATAATGACTAGCAAGATATTTTAGTGGGAACATTCATGTTGATCTGCAAAAAGGTATGTTTGGGTTCTTTCCTATTCTTTTCCTGTGGCGCACTGTGACTTTGGATCATTGTGCTAAAATTTATCATTGAATATTACGTGGTATCTTGTAGAGTGGCTTATAGGGTTATGGGGATAAATGTTCTGTAGATATTTCTGGACTAAGTAACTTATTTGCACTATATGTTATGTCCTTTCATGTCTTCCTATTTCACTATTGTTTAGTTTGCAACTTTGCTTTAATCTCATTTCCTGCAGGATGATTTTCAGGCCCACAACTTAAACCAGTTTAAGGAAGCAGTAGGCCAGGGAGAGTGACTAGACATAAGGGGAACTTAGAAAATGACATCGATACATAGTAATCCATAAATTAATGCTTGATTTTGTTGGAAAAGCTGTACTAGGATGCAATATTTAAAGAGTTTTTTATTACAACAGCATTATATATTAGCAAGGCTAAAGCAATTGCTAATGATAAGCATTGATTATTTATTTGTATGTATATAGATATATTAAATGTTTATAAAGTTGAAGCTCTTGTGCTTCATGTTAATGTGCATAGGATCCTGAGGAGTTAGATGTAAGCGACCTAATTCTGCATGGAAGGCCTTGGACTGTCCACTGATCCAGCCAGGGTCTAAGTGAGGTGCCTGTCTTAAATGTTAAGAATTCACTATTGTAGAAAACTTTAAATATACTTTGGAAAGCTGCCTTTTGTTTTCTTTTATGATTTCCTATGATTTGTCTAAAATTCATCAAGTATTTAAGCTCTGCAGTTCTTCTCTGTAAATTCAGCTCAGACATTCGCTTCCACTTCAGGTAAGAGGGGGCTCTAGAGAAGACAACTATCCATTTTCCTCTTCTCTGGCAACAGATCATATTATGTTGTGTTATGTTCTTCTAGACTATCTTTTTGAGGCTATTAAGCTTTATTCTTTCTAATAAAACAAGTATACCCTCTCTCATTAAGAGAAACTCAAGCTAGGCCTGCATATCTATACATTTTATAAATATCCTCTTTTTTTTACTTTTTTAATGACAAATTAATCCTAGTTTCAGGATTCACTTCTTCATTACTAGCATAAAACACAGCTGGTTTACCAGTATTTTTTTAACATTTAAGAACATAGTTGGGAAAATTTTCAGAAGTGATTGCGTACATATACATTACTGTAACTTGTCCTATTATATTGCTCTAACTGAAATAAAGGATCAAAGATTTTCAGGCTATCTACAGAAACACACAAATTAGATTTAAGTGCCAGCACAGTTGTTCTTAGTATTATTAAAAATGATGATAGATAACAAATCTGTCTTTTCACTCAAATCACTTAATTTAACTATGTTTATTTAATGACATAATGCTTATAATTTGCCAAGAAGACCCACAGTTTAGCAGGGAATGTCAAATCACAGCATTTTTCATCTTTATCATTACACTGGGCTGTCCATTAAATATCCATGGGGAAAATCCTATTTGTTCTTTCTTTTTTTGATATCAGAAAATATAGATAAAATCACTATCACATTGTGTTGTCAAATCTCTTCAGACCATCTGTACCCAAGTCTAGTTGATGTGGTTCTACAGCAACCACAAATATAAGTAGTTCAATAAAAGCATCACTATTTAAAATTCTTTATTTTTTTTAATACCCTTTTACATTTTTTGTGCTATGCAGATTAGTACACTTTGACTTGTTTCAGTTTCAGCTGCTAAAATAAGGGAATTTCTAGGAACAACTATGGCCAAGATATCTGGGCAGAAGTTTGCCCAAGGTTTCTTTTGGGTTAATCCAGATGTCTTATTTTGGAATGCTCCTCCTTCCTTCCTTCCTTCCTTCCTTCCTTCCTTCCTTCCTTCCTTCCTTCCTTCCTTCCTTCCTTCCTTC
>JAWLRI010000128.1:1063445-1109913 GCA_034781795.1 Crypturellus tataupa | reverse complement strand
TAAAAAAAAAAAAAAAAAAAAAAAAAAAACGAAAAACAAACAAAAAACCCGGGCCTGTGGGAGAGGGGAGCTCCGCGTGTGCGCGCGCGGTGTGTGTGCGTCCCCGCGCCCGGCTCCGGCTCGCGCTCCGCCGCTCCGTTAGGTGCGCGGCGAGCCCCGGCGTGCGCCATTACGCGCTGCGCGCACGTCCGCGCGGATCGCCCGCGGGAGCGTAAATCCAAACGCCGCCTCTCGCCGCGCTGCCGGCCACCGCCGCCTCGAAGTGCCTCCTTGCGCCGCGTTTCCCCGGCAGAAGCTTGTAACCCAGGTGAAGGCACAGAAGGGAGGGTTGTTTTTTATGAATGGGACTCTTTGAGGTTAATTAGCTATGCAAATGCAAGCAGTTCATTCATGATTTTTTTTTTTTTTTTTTTTTTTTGTAATCTAAAAGCCATCTTGTATTTCCCCTCCAGGCTGATTGGAGTCCAGATCCAGAGGAAATCTCCAGATCAAATGCCCAGTAAATAAAACACCGAGCTAAGACTTGCGGAAGAGCTGCAGCATGGATGGATTTTATGACCAGCAAGTGCCTTACATGGTCACCAATGTGAGTGATCGGTTCAAAGTTGGTGTTTATAAACTTGACTCCGACTTCTTTTTCTGGGGCAGTTTTGCGGACAGACTATCCGCTTTGTTACCGCTGGAGGGGCAGCTCCACATCTAGCAGCTTTGCCTGCAAGATGGGCTCATCTTCTGAGTTATTTCAGAAAAGCATCCTGTTCTCTTAAAGACAGTTTGGGGATGATTAAAAAATCATGCACACGATTAGTGGAAGAGAAGGGCAGGAGCAGCAGCTGCATTCAAAGTTTCTGGCTGCGTTTGCTGCCTGCAACACTTGGAAGACTGAAGTTGAGGCAAATGTTAACATCTTTTTCGCTTTCCTTCCCCCCCCCCCTTCCGCCTCCCCCCTCCCTCTACCTTTTGCTTTTGGGATTTTGCAGACAATTTTACAAGTAACACTGGGAAACAAAGCAGTCTATTATTATCCCCTCGTATTTGGGTTCTCCTGCTTAGCTTATGCAGAGGGGATTTATGTGCTATTGTGTAGGTTTGTGTACTTTAGATGCTAAAAATACATGGTTGGAGTTGTGTGGCTGTTTGAGCACATCACACATGTAGCTGTGCAAATAGATGGCTACATAGACCGATAGAAATGTGTTGCATTTAGATACAGGAATCTTGTTGAGAATGTTAGGTGCTCAGGAAAATCTTTTGCTAGAAACTGCATGTAGTGATTAAGAATAGAGGTTGTAAGATGATCATTTCTCTGTTGCAAAATGTAAAGAATGCGCAGGCTTTGAATATTCTTGTTTTTTTAATTTTTTTTTTTTAATCAGATTTCTAAAGTAACTGATCTTTCCTGTTTATAGAATCCGCGTGGGAGAAACTGTAATGAGAGACCGACAAATGTCAGGAAAAGAAAATTCATTAACAGAGACCTGGCTCATGATTCAGAAGGTGAGGGCTTGTTTCTTCCCCTGCCTGTGACCCCCTCCCCCTCCTTTTTTTACTCACTAATGCAGAGAGGCTTTCTGAGAGCTCTTTATTTATTTATTTTGGAGATATATTTATCTAGATCAATTAGAATAAACAAGGCAAGAGAATTGCATTTACAGTTGCAAAACATAGTGGCAAAGGCTGAAGTTGCTATTTCTTCCTCAAATTGTCCTGTTGCTTTTTAGGCATTGATGCCCATGTTGGCGCATAGATGTCATGCACTGGGGCAGAGATTTGCAGTCTTGGGATGCACCTGGCTTTCTCACCTTCAGGCTTTAAAAGATTCAAAGATCAAGGTTCAGGACTTAGCCTGTTCCTCTGGACTTTTAGCATTCTTTTTTTTTTTTTTTTCCCACTGGTGTAAGTGCACAGGTGGTAGCGGAGGTGGGAATGCTGGTATTTCAACTTTTATTTTTCACTACAGTTTTGCAGCAGATCTAGTAGCCAAGCTCCAGCCAAACAGGTTACCAGAACCTGTTTCTGTTGCTGTAACATTGGTGAGGATAAAAGTCCTGAGGAAGGGGCTTATGCGTGTCTAGAGGGAAGAAGTTTTGAAGGGCCAAAGGTTTGTAAACTGCTCCCATCAGTGGCTGCTTACATGATTCGGGCTTGTAAAGTATAGTGTTGCAGTAACTGTAACACTTCTTTAGGTTACAGGGTCAGTATATACTTACTTTCCTACTCTAAACCCTGTATACATATAGGGGTCTACGATTTACATAAATCTTAACAGAGTAGGATGAGGATGTGTTGATACGCTTGTCAAAAGCCCCGCAAATTTGTCTGAAAAAGTTTATATCCTAATATAGATTGCAAGAAAGCAACTCTGTTTCTTCAGGTACATGATTTCCCAACACAAATAGGAGGTATCAGTCCAACAGATAAACGAATAGCTTCTGTCATTTAAGTGTATGTAAATAGTTATCTGTCAGCCTTCATAAAGGAGGCGATCTCTCTCAAAATACAGCAAATTAAAAATAAACCATTTGTCTGTTCAAACATCCTACTTAGTCTTAGTTGTCCGTAAACAAAATTTTTCATAACTGAGTTTCTGAGCTTTGCAAATGAGCCAGAGTCTCCTCCGGTTTACACCCATTATGTGCAATTGATTTCAGTGAATTGCAGAAATGCTGCTGTGAAATTCAGTCCATGGAGAAAGTGGTTTCACTTTAAAGAATTGCAGTGAGCACAGTGTAGAGAAACTAGTGGTGATTCTCTTGTGGTGCATGCTAAAACATAAGGGGAAGTACATACGATCTGCTGTTTCTGTTTGCTACTGCAGCACCTGCTTCTCTTTACTTCAAAATCTTGATATGATAGTTATGACCCTCCTAATAAAGAGTATACATTTTTTGCTCAGGCAGAGCTATCACTGAAGTCTGAGAAAGTTTTGTTTTAACAGATATTACAGAAGGAGGCCTATATTATATAAGAGTTAGTTCACCTATATGAGGAAGATTATAATTTTAAACTTATGTTGATGAATAAGTACTTTCTGCTATAGAACTTGGTTAAGAATCAAGTTTTTTTTCAAGAGTTGATTAAATGATGCTCTTTTTGTACAAACTGAAATAGAAAAAAAATATTAACTGCAATCTGAAAGTATCTGGTTTTGTCTGTGCATTTGACTGCCAAAATATAATTCAAAGAAATTTTTTGTCAGGAAAAATACATTTTGAGCATGTTTTAACCTTAGGGAAGGAGTAAAGGTGGCAGTCTTTTATCCATGTTTTCATCTTTTTGCAGAACTCTTTCAAGATCTGAGCCAATTACAGGAGACATGGCTTGCAGAAGGTAAGCGGCTGGGGTGGGGTGGGGGGGGGGGAAACTGCTTGTAAAAAGAGGAGAGAAACAAGTCTGGAGGAAAAAAAAAAAAGGAAAAAAGTCCTGAACTTGCTGTCTTAATGTTCAGCCCAATTAATTGAGCTCTAAAAGAGCCACCTCATGTGTCATGCATACATTAGAGCCTCTGATGAGTTTGTCTTTGGGGACTCTGGGGCTGCTCTACCCAGTGTCATCACAAATTACCAGGAGAAATTGCTTCCAGCTCACAATCACATCTGCTTTTGGCAAGAACTAATGCACCAAGACTTCAAGTTCTAAGCCTCTGTTCAGATTTTAATTGCAATTGATCAGGTTTATATTATTGTACCTCGAGAGACTACATACAGCCAGAACTGGGCTTGCTGTTTCCTTTAGAGCAGCACATATAATTATTTGGTGTTCTGGTGGAGTACTTTTCTGATGGCAGAAATTAGTTTCTCTGGTTTCATCGGGACGGGATGCTTCAAGATTTAAGTGCGAGTGTCTTCTTTCCACCTTGTTCACAACACAGAACTTTAGGTGTGTATGAAATTCTTAAGAAATACTATTTTATATTTTTTCACAATTCTTTCAATATTTTGCATGTTAATCTTTTCTTCATATTTGTTATCGTATGATTGTGTATTGAGTTATTAGCAAACAGACATCGGTCGTCTTAAGCTTATTGTTTTCTAAGTATTTCAACTAATCTTTTGGAGTATATCTTAGTGAGGATTTAAAAACAATAATGCAGAAATCTGAGTTTAGATTAGATAGAGGGATTCATTTACCAATAACAAAAATATGAGCTGCTGCTACAGGAGAACTTTAAGAAAATGCAAAGGAGCTTTCTGCTTGTGAAAGTGTATTTGTTCACTTCAGCAATATTTTCTGATAATTTTTTCCTCCTTGATGTTTATAACATTGCTTATGTTAAGCATAAAGATTCTTATGTCTTGTCTGAGCTTAATATATTTCAGGGTGAAATTTTAATGTAAACTTTTGCATTTGAAGTAACCATTTTTTATTCAAGTTAACATAATTTCTGCAAATTTGGTCTGCCTTAGATGAATTTGCTTTAATTGATATCAAGTACTGGACTATGTGCAGTTGTTTATAGAATAGATGCTCTGATTCTTGGAGAAGGAGAGACGCTGGGGTGAACTGCTTACTACTGCTTTTTATAGAAAGAAGGAAATATTGCTGGTGACTGCTTAGCTACATACTGATTTTTTTATATATAGTTTTATATGTAGTTAGTTAAGTCTTTATCCTATAAATAAGTTGCAGGGTTTTGCTAATTTTTCTGACATTTTTATTCCCCTAGCATTATTTTTAGCAGGTAGTAATTCTGTATATAATCAAAACTGTTCCTTTAAATAATGGAACAGAGATTGTAATTTTTATGGATTAATATGATTCTTTTCTAATCACTGAAAACAGTATGTCCTACAGTAAGACAATTTTTTTATAATATAATGATTGAGTAATTATTTGTGATAATCCTTGTGATAATTTTACTCAGAATCTCTTACTTTGTCTTGTCTCACTCCATTCTAACAAACTAGAAGAATATTAGAATATAACTCAATATATGATGTATTTTAATGGAAAGGAAAACTTTTAGCTTGGCTGATCACTACAATGTCTGTTTTTGTTTCTGAAAATCATTAAATTTCTTTGATCCTTAGTCAGGAAAGTACTTGCAAATTCATAATATATGTGCAGATAATGTAAGTTTAAATAATTGTATGGAATTTAAAATTAGTTTAATAATTTCTGTAGGTACATAAGTTACTATAATGGCAATTTTTATTCTAGAACCACTGTGCTTATTTCAGACTAGGATGAAATCTTTGAAATATTTTCTCGTTACTTTAACCGAGTCTACATCACTTGATAAATTTAGATTTGAGAGAGAAAGGTGTCCAGTCCTGTATCAGTGAGGTGGAGATACCTTTTCACATTGCATTTTCATAAAAAGCAGATAGCATCACCTGGTAAGTATTTAAAAATGGAAAAAAAAATGTCTTTTTGCATGGCAGAGGATAATAAAGCCATAGCATTTTATAATTATAAATTTTCAGTTCATTGAAACTAAATAATACAAACTATCCAATGTTCCTGAAAGACTTTTTTCTTAAAAGAATCTATGTGCTTCAGGCCATGCCATGGTTTTACCTCTTCTATAAAACACAAACTTTATATAGCTTTTTTTAAAGGCTAAACTAAAACTGAAATAAAAAAACAAGATGAGAAAAATCAAATATTGATCTATTAACTTGAACCTTTCTTTTCAATTAACTGCCTCCCTCTGAAACACACTCTCTAAAGTAGTCTCTAATATAGTGGGATTGGAGAATATTGAAGCTTTGCTCAAAAGTCTAAATGGGTGCGTTTAGCCAGGAAACCGATTTTGAAATCGGACTTGTTTACCCATTGCTAGATGTGTCCATTTATGTTCTTCTGGACCTTCACAGGCTAGAAGTTTGCCAATTTGGCAGCATCAGTAGTGTTTACATATTTCTTTTCATAATGCTCTGGAGCCAGGGAAATGACCATGAAATCCTAAAACATCTTGACCCTTCTTAAGAAAAGAAGTGGCAGCTGACCAGGTTTCTCCCACGAGTTCAGATCCCTACTGGGGAGTAACCAGGTCAAAAATCTACTTATTAGTTGGGAGAAGAAAGTGAGTTGTATTTTTATTGCACAAAGAATGCTTGCAGATTTTTTGTTGTTGTTGTTTTGCTTTTGTTTTGCTTTTCCTGAAGGTATCTTTACTACATCACATATTTTAGCCTGCAGACTTTTATAGTTTGTCACCTGTGTTCTGTGAGAAGTCGATAATGAACAAGTAAACACAAAAGAAGTGTATTCTTTACTGATTGCAAACAGTCGAAGGTTCACTAGTGTTAAAGAATTAATTCAAAAGATAAACAAATCAGTAGCCTCTTTAATATTTTATTACACCGTAATTAACAAGCTGAATACTACTTGCATAAAACTTCCAAATGTAGTTCCATACTAGATTTTGTTGGAAATGAGTTTTAGTTATTACCTTGTATATTACTACAAGTATAAGAAAGAATCTAAATTATTTTGATGCAAAACTTGCTCTAAATTAGGTTCCCTACTGTAAACCGTTATTCAGTATGGAGAATAGATAGATTGTAACTGCTTCCTGATCCCAGTAATTGAAAGTGGGAAGCCTGTAGTAATCTGTTTCAACCTTCAACCCTGAAAGGAAATAGTTAAAATTACCTATCGCTAAGCAAGACAAATATTATTCAGATATCTTTCATTTTACATTTAAATAACTGGATGGCAACATTTTGTCATGATAATATTATAAAATGACTTTATTGATTCTGTATATTTGGAATTAGATTGGTTTTGGCAGATAGCAATTGTTCAGTGACTTGAAAAGATTGGTTCAAATATTAATCTAGTGTTATCTCATCATGGTAGCCGTTACTTCTTATTATGGAACAAAAAGAAGACAGAAGAATTTCTAGCCAGCGAAAGTCACTAGCGTATGATGGAAGCATACGCGCTTAGGAAAATAGCAGATTAACTGCCCTCAAAATCAGATTGTTTATTAAAAGTATCTTTTTCTGATACTAATTTTTCCATTAGCTTATGGAAGATGTGTAAAAATCATCAAAGCAAAGATAAATAATGCGTTTGTGCACAAGATTAGGGCAATAAGTGTTTTCCTGCTGAGATGGTAGTAAATTTGTAAGTAGAAAGTTAGACTCTTTGGGTGAGAAAATTACCTAAGTGAACAGTAACTGGTTTAAAGTAATAGCTACAGGTAACGGATTCATACATCTACCACATCTTAGCTAGACTAAGTGGATAATAGGCTAAGTTGCTTCTTGAAAAGCTACTTGCTATCTGGAAAATAAGCGATTTGCCTCAAATAATTAATACTCAAATTTAGGGTGAACTTCAGGAAATAAGTTTTTGTCCGCATCTCCTATAATGAAGCATAACATCATGATGATGTCTGATCCAGTGTTGCCGTCTATTCTGTGAATGAAGATGAGTGAAAATGAGCAGCTTATAGCTTCCAAGGGAAGGTTTTTAACAAAGGAAAGTACTAGATCTTTAAATATGAGTGTAGTTAGGGTGACTTTGTTTAAATCAATGAAGCGTAGCAGCTTATACCGGGTAACTAGCTTTGTTCTGCCAGAAAGTTGTAAAATTTACTTAGTGCAAGGTAAACGCCATGTAGCCCGCATTCAAGAATTATTAATGAATCTGCATTTTTCCAGCAGCAAAAATAGTCAAAAAAAGATAGCTTAATATCTTAATATCTTCATGACTAAGATCTGTCTGATGGGCCATGCTCTTAAAACGCAGCATAAGCTTTTAAATTTGTAGTATGTAATGCAGCAAACAGCTTTTCTTTTTTTATTTCTTTTTCTTGGCCTCTAGTCACTTGAAAGATTTGGCTTCCCAATCCTTGAAATGCTTGATCTTCAGTATGTGTGCACAAAAGAATGGAAAAAAGTTATTTTAGGCAAAATGATTTTATTGGTGTTGTTTAAAAAATAAAAAGTATCCAAAACAAATAAAACCACTAGAAGTCTTGTCCCATAAGGAACTTTTGCTGGAAAGGTAAATGGCTTTTGGTGAAAATAATAATTTTATTCAAAAGCAGAGCTGGATTTGTGAACGATAAGAGGTACAGCTAAATGTGAAATATAAGTGCTCTTTTTATACTGACTTTACCCTCATTTTTAGTATAGCATTAAATGAGGAGCAGATTCTGCAAACCCATCTTCATCTTGCTAGGGCTTGTTCTCATAAGGAAGAATTTTGCGATCTGGAGCTAGTTTTGAACAGCATTTAAGTTTGTTAGTCAGAGCATCTCACTTTATGTTAAAAGGATTTTGGGTTGTTTTGACAGCAGATCCTGTGCTTATGGGAAATATTTTTTTGCATCTTGAAATTTGTCACTCTGTTGCCTTCTGAATACTTCTTTGTTAGAAACAGTTGTTTAATAATAAAATATCTTACATGAACACTTAAGATTTATACATTCTTCCAGATATTCAGGACTGATAATGAATCCAGCAAAACTCAGCTGGCTCATTACTTTTGTGGCCTGCAGTCTTAATTCAGAGCAAGTTGAAATAATGCTGTTCATATATAGTTTCCTGTCAATTTCAATTGAATAAATCTTTGATACTTTAAAACAAATTGCTCTTGGCTCAGAGTGAAGCTTGAGGTCAGAGAACACAGTAATGTAGGAAATGGTGAGATGCCCAAAATAAAGCTCTGGAGTGAGGCAAGGAGGCGTGCAGCTTGTTTTTCTGGAAAGTTTCCTCTTTTTGACAGGAATACCTTTTCTCGGAGTGCAGCGGAGCTTTTGGAAGCAGGGGGAAAAGGAAGGGTTAAATTTAAACCCTTTTCAGTTTGCTTGACTTTTCATTTATTAAATAATGTTCCTCAGCAGGTCTGTGCTACATCTTGAGACAAAGCAGTGAAATCAGTGTGTTTATGCCTAAAGTTCAAGTTTACTTTGCTGTAGCTTTCTGGAAGGGTGTGACATGAAAAGCTTGTGGTTGGGGCCACATGGTTCATGCTGGACTGTGTTTTTGTGAATGGAGGCAGAACTCCAGTTCTGACTGCTTGTCTTGAGGAATTGCTTAGGAGATCAGCTGTCTCATTCACTGGCAGAAAGAATGACTCATACATCTTCTGCCTTGTTTGGCTCCAGGTCATTGTTACAGTGGATAGAGCTGGTTTTAATTAAATATTAACTCCTTTTGTCCTGGGTGCTTCTGACTAGTGACTTTTATTTTTGTAGACTTGCAGCAAACTAAGGGCCTCTAGTTTTAAACTTTTTTTATTATTATGATTTGTTTTTCTGAATTGCATTCCATTTGGAAAATATGCCCTAAGTTCAGCTTTTTAGAGGCTTTAAAAAGCCTCCGGAAAGTACAAACAGGTATAAAGTATTTTTCGGCTTTGAATGTTTGGCAAATTAATTTTTAACTGAGTAGGCTGTGAAGCCGTAATATCTAAACACATACATCCTCAATTTTGTCCCCTTCCCAAATCCTCTTGAGAATCAGGAGAAAAAATACTTTTGGTAATCTAGACAGGGCTGGATAGATCATGGTGCAGATGTCCACTTCAGGAGTCAGAAACTTGACGTGTATGAATGCAGAATGAACTATAGTGCTGCTCCTGCTATTAGCAGTAAAAGCCACGTGCTTAATATCCTTGAAAACCTTTTATTAGTCTTTTGGTGTGTACTTCCTTTCTCAAGCCCTTATAACTAAGTCGCTCAGGGAAATATTCTCAGTCAGATGATCATTTCAGATAGTTTTTCCAATATACTTCTGAATGGCAAAGTAAAAAAAGTTTTGGAGATTTATGCAATGTGTCTTGTGTTGAGTATGTTAACAGAAGACCAATGAAGATTTTATGGCAGACTTGCTGAATTGCAGTATCTGTGACTAAAAGAAAAGAGGAAACGAATGACATGCATATATAAATGTGCAGACAGTTGCAGCAGTCCAAGTTACATTTTCCTTTCACAAATGTGAATTAAAATGTCTTTACTTATCTGCCTGCTTGTTTAATTTACTATAAAGACTGTCTCTAATAACCCCAACTCAGGGTACAAAAGCCCTCTTTTCTTTGAGGAATAATATACCCACACCATTTGCCTTCTCACAGCAAGATCCTAGAGGAAGAAATCTGTGTATTGAGCAGATCATTGCTACAATATAAATGTGTGTGAGCTGCAGTTCTCTTAGTTTGAAAATAATGCCAGGTTAAACAACAGAATAAACTAAGTTTTGAGTTTCCATCTCTAAGAGTTAAAGCAGTCCTGTTAATTTCTCTGTATAGGCTTCTGAGATCATTTTGAAGGTCCCGATGCTTTTAAAATAGATTTGAGTAGGAAATGTATGTTCCCAGGTTTAGCATTTGGGTATTCTTTGCTTTATTTTGTTTATAATTTGACACTTCTTAGCTTGCTATATTCCTTTCCTATGGAGGCTTTAAGATTATGTCAATATTATATTTAAAATATGTTTTGACATCAGTCTCCACCTGTTTTCAAGAGTACTGACAGAGATATGCCTTGGTCTCTGTTAAACATGCCCATATGCATTTTGGGGACCCATAAATTAGGAATATTTTTTCTTAGTTATGCCATACCAAATCAGTGCTAATTCCAGTGGCTCTAAAGGAACCTAATGATTTTGCATGAATATTCAACTGGATGCGTTCACTTGGTTTTCTTATTCTTTCACAAGAAAAACATTTGGGGACAGGGAAAAACAAAGGCCTTGCTTGTGCTAATATGTACATAAACCCGCAAATTTTTTTTTTTTTTTTTTTTTTTTAAGGGTGTGGGTGGAGGCAGATTATTTTGTTTCTTTCTGCGGTAGGTATACTGATAAAACTGGAATAAAGCAATGGAAAAAAGAAGACAGGACTCTTAAGTATGCTGTAGAAAGTTATACAACATTGCTATCCTAATTCTGCAATCCTTAAATGTAACTTCCTGGTATGAACAGCAGGCTTTTTATTTTGTTTTTTTTTTCTCTCTCCCCTCCCCTCCCCCCCTTCCCCAATTCCTCATTTCTTTAATGACTCCTTTTACTTTATATATAGATATATAAATATACGTATGTGTATATAACCTCCTTACTGCATATGAAAGTGATAGTTAGCTTAACGAAAATGTGTAGGATGTGCCTTTTGTAATCAAGAAATTATTTAGTAGATTTACTTGAACTCCTTATGTACTCATAAACCATCTGAAAACAATTGGAAATACAAGAAATACTTAGGAATATCCTATTAACTAGCCGACCTTGCTTTCATAATTGGATTCTTCAACAGTTGAGTATTTTGCATTTTTGTAGGGAAATGCTTAACACTTCCATGCACTGAATTGCATGAAAGGTCAGAAACTTAGAGCCTTGGTATTTGGACTCATATTGTCCCAGAGTTCATTTCTGGTAAAAGTCCTGTGGTTTCTCTAAAGGAAAGGGAAATGTAATGAGTCAAAAATAATAGAAATATTTGGTTTGGTAAAATGTGTTTTATACAGCTTTAGACTTTAAAGGCACTAGCATGTCCTTAGGGATGCTGATTTCTTAAAAGTGTAGATTACTATATACATACATACATATATATATATATATATATATATATATCACCAAAACGAGAAAAACATATATGTATTTTTCTCAGAGTAATGTTAATTCTCATCATATGCCTATTGTATTTACACTTTTGTTAAAATCCATATTGGGAGGTTTCCCAAAGCCCTTTGTTTTTTAAGGGAATTTACTATAATTAAGATATTAGGATTGTTTTAAAACCAAGAAGAAATATTTTTTTTTTTTCAGTATGATGAGCCTGATTCGGAGCTCTTTATCCAGGAAAAAAGACTTCTAGTTAAGTCATTAGAAAAATTTCCTGAGTGAGAGGTGAAGATCTGGTCCATGAAGAATACTGTAGTGCACATTCAGAATAATTGTAATTATAATTAAATATGCATTCTTCATTCAAGCAGATTCTATCCAAACCAGTAGAAGTTGCACATGTGTAAAGGTAAACATACATTTAGCGCTTCCTAATCTGGCAAGGATTCTGAAAGCTTTTAAAATTATATTTTACCATTTCATGTATTTAACGATTTGATCGTTGCTGTTTCAATAAATAATAATATAACCTCTTGAATCTTGTTGGGTAACCAGATCATGGCAGATGTTAACTTTTAATTAAGGACATATGAATTATTTGCTTGCCTTTTAGAGAAGACCTGTGTAAATTAAAATATTTTCAAACAGAGTGTGTTATGTAGCTTTGCTGCAATAATTCTGGTAAGCACACGTTGACAAAAAAATGACAAAGTTCAGTCACTGTAAGCCGGATCTCGTTTAGGATATATCCAGAACTAGTTGTTCTCTGACGATGCCGCTTCTTAGCATCATGTTCTGCAATTATTCATCTGTATTCAGCTACACTGTAGCCACCGATAGTGCATATTCAGTAGTGTTTCAACTTAAATGCTTTAAATGAGTCATCAGCACTGTACTAGAGATGGCTAATGTCCTAGGTATCCCATGAAAGGGAACTGTGGTGCAACAGAACCAAATTATGTCTCAGCAGCCCTTGAAACAATCATGTTTTATAGCGCAGATGTGAAATGAAAGTTTCCTGAGAGCAAAAAATGGTATTTTCAAAGAGCAGAAATGATCTTACGCAAGGTGCATGGAAGTTAATAACAATTCCAGCTTTAAATTGTATTTTTGAGTGTGTCTTAAATGTCACCATTGAAACGTGAATTCTCTGGTCTGATGAAACAGTTCTTTTTGAGTAATTAAAATAATAACAAAACGACATCAACAGAAGCCCCATAGTGTGTTGGCTGACTGTCATCCAAAATCGTGGTCATTCGCAAGTCCATGGAAGAGGTAGTTGGGGGTTAAAGACGCGTGAGTTAGTTAAACACTGGGGTTTGTTCTTGCTCAGCGATGCCCTGTCAGGGGTTGGGGAAGACGATGTCTGACGGGGCCGCAGGGACCCTCCTGCCCCTGGAAGGAGCAGGGTCCCTCGCTGCCCCTCACCAGGGTCCTCTGCATGCTGAACTGGGGCCGCCCCACACTCACACCATGCAGGTGGCTTCATCCCAGCACTTATGCTAAAATGAGTCTCCTGACCGATTTCCATACCCCACAATGACAATAAAATCCTAGCTTTAATCTTGGCTGTGCTTCAAATTAAGCACCAGAGTCTTTATTTATGCTTTAATGGCTTCTTTTAATTCTTTCTTCATTTTCTTTTTTTGTTGTTGTTTTTTTTTTTTTTGTTTTGTTTTGTTTTGTTTTGTTTGTTTGTTTTGTTTTCCTTTCTTCAGCTCAGGTACCTGACAATGACGAGCAGTTTGTGCCAGACTATCAGGCTGAAAGTTGTAAGTATAGTATGAACCATCGCTTCCTTTTTTTTCTTTCTTCTTTTTTTTTGTTTTTTAAATATCTCTTGATATATTGATGTGTGGGTCTTTGTGTTTGCTGTTTATGGCTGTGGCCTGCAGTCTTTTTGCCGCTCGGTGACATGGTCATGAGAAGAGAATAGATAAAGCAAGTAATGTTTCGGAGTGCGCCCGCCACGGGTGGCTTTGGGTGGAGGTATAACCTGTAGCCGGGGTCCCTCTCCTCCCGCTCCCTCTGCTTGTCTCCCCCATCTCCGGGGATGGTGCTCTTTGGAGGTGCCGGGGCTGCCTCCGTGCGCAGAGCGGGACAAGGAGGAGGTGAGCACGGGACAGAGGCAGATACTGTGAGGCACAGAGAAGCCCCTCGAGCTGAAATCAGGCTCTTCAGGAGGCTTTATAAAGAATTTTCTCCATATAATAATCGAATGCAGCCCATGCTGAAGTGTCTCAGGTCATTTTAGCACATGTTGTGCTGTTCAGCAAAAGCTTCTCAAGCAAATCTTCCTTTGAATTAATGGGAGAAAGCAGGAATGATGTTAAGCTGGGTGCTCTGCGTTGCGTTGTTTGCTACCACTCCTAACATATACTAGAAATTTCGTTTCTAACCTGTACACCTGAAATCTTGCCCTTATCTGCTAAAATGTTACTACTGTGCTAAACCCTTGCTTCCCTTTGATGTACTTGTTGTTCTGTGGTTTTGACTTGTTGCAAAGGCGTAGTGAAAAAATGAAATTGTGAACATTGTATGACCAAGTCGCAGACTTCTCGCAGCTCCTCTAGGTCTTCCTCGCAACTAAGCTCTCCATCATCAGCAGTCTCTTTTAGACAGTACTGCTGATTGCGGCAGAGTGCAAGGTAGCTTTTCCATTTTGCTAAAGAACTTAAATTACTTATCCTATTAGTGAATTATTGCAGCTCACTAAATCAGGTGCAGGTTAAATACAGCATTCATGTATTGAAATGTTGGGATTAAAATTAGGGAAATTAGAAAAATATGTGTTAAAATAGTTTTTAACACATAAAACAAATTCAGAGTTGTTTAGTGTTTATATAAATTTTGGAGGATTTTCACAGTTATTTAAGAGCTGTTTTAAAAGAACTTACTAAGAGTATGTATGACAACATTTTAGGAAAACTGAAGTTCTAATTTTTCTTTTCTTTTCTGGACACTGATAGTGTACCAGCGCAGAAACAATTTGGTTTTGATTTTTCTCTACTAGTGCCTGTGCATATACTAATGGACATTTATGGAATAATGGTCACTTTTAAAATTAATCTTTGTAAGAATCTTTTTCACCTTTGGGTTCATAGACAATGCTTTGTATTATAATAGGAAAGCTAAAGTGGTTCGATAAATTGAAAATTAAATCTCTTATTCTATGTATGGAGCTGTGTCCAAATATAGTCATGTATGCATATGTCCTTTGTGTAAGAGTACAAAGTTCATTTGGGGCTTCTATTAACCCACAATTATCGTTACACAACAAGTCAATGATTCTTGGAAAATAATTTGTGAACTGTGAATGAAAAGGCCCATTGAAGCTTGTCATTGCTTTTGGTGATAAAGAAATTCTCCTAACATGGCTATTTTATTAATGCTGCTGCATTTCAAAGTTCCTTAGCCACAGCTTACACAGTATTATCAAAGGAACATTTATTTCTTCATTTCAGTTGCTTTCTTTATCTTAAGTAAAGGTCAGGAGAGCTTCCTGGAGAGTTACTCTGGCAAAGGTTATGGAGTTTCAGATATATACTTGGATATAATGTATGTAGCTGTAGGCTCTATGAAACGGGAACAGAGATCAACATAACCAAAGCCGCAGGGAAATTACTGTTGTGGAAGTGCCACAATTATGACTGTTTTCTCTAGGATTCAGACCTGCCTTCAAACTGTATTATAATTACTCACTATATATAATCTTTAAGTCCATATATAGTGCTTGCCCTATTACTTGGCAACTGCCTAGCAGGAGGGGTTTTTTTTTTCTTTTTTTTTTCCCCGTTTGTTTGATTTTTGTCTTACATGGGAGAGGATATAAGCCTTCAGTGCAAAGGTTCAGTGTTTAATACACATAATGGAGTTGAAAAAAGGAGCGAAGGGCAGAAGTGAAGCCAGTGAAGGAGGTCGCTGTCTAGTCCACAGGCGACCACGCTGTGGTTTGCCTATATTTTTGGTGCACTTCATTTCTCTGACCTTGTTTAAATTTCCTGAACAAAGCTTGTTTATGGAGCACTATACGAATAGGGGTGTGTGTGCGCCTGTAACGTACAGAATACGTAAAAAAGACCCAAGTTTTGCGCTGAAACAGTTGCAGCCTATAGTACAGGTGCACTCTATCAGCAAAGTTTCTAGCTTTGTTCCTTCAAAAATGGTGTTTAAAAGTAAATTAGATAGAGTTGTGGTCATGATATGTAAAGCATGGAAAGAAGTTGTACGAGGCACTGCTATCAGTAACAGTGCTGGGAAGCTGTGGTTAAAACCTTCTCCCTCAGAAATCAGATTAGTCATCTTGAAGCGAAGGTGTGGAAAAGAGTGGAGGAACTGGTATTTCAAAGAACATGTACTGTGTCCTAGTACAGTGCAGGATTAAATGTCCCTTGCCGTGCAGTGGGTTCTGCCTTTCTTATTTGTAATAATGACTTCAACTAGTGAAACAGCACTGGTATTAGTAACTAAGGGAAACATTTAGTTTAGATTAGATAGAGAGTCCATTTTATCCACTTAGGGATTTAACTTCAAAGCTAGCCGGGGACCCTGAAAATTTCAATTATGACTGTGCTATTAAACTTAAATCAGTTTTAAAAAAGCAAACATTATGTATATTTATAGGTAGGTGTGGTCTTTAGAGACTGTGAGTGAGATCAACAGCTAGCGTAATTTCATATAATGTTATTGATGTTACTAGATTTACGCAAACTTCTATTAGCTAAGAATCCGGCATGTCAAACTTTGCCTTATGCTTTAAACTTTAATTTACCTGTTAAAATTTGAATATGTTTTCTTCTTCCATTGTAGTCCTTCCTTCCCACACTACTCTCCCAGTAATCCTTGAAATGCATATGCTTCCCAAACTTTTCTTTTTTGACACAATAGCCAAAGGCACATCATATTTTACCTTTTTACTGTGCAGTTTTTAACCTTGACTACCTGTCACAGAGGCCCATTTTGTGCTCAGAGTCAGCTGTGTGAAGCAGAGGTAGGAGCTGGCCTGTTCTGATGAAATTTGGCAAACAATCACTATTAGTTTCTGATAACCTTCTGCTTTATGCAACAACTGAGCTTTTTCAATTTGAAAGGAGAAAAATGCATGCCAAGAAGAATTTTTTGTCTTGTAATTATACAGGAAAAAAATGACAACTGTATATTAAATGGTGTAATTCTCTTACCGCTTCATCTCCGTTCTCCCCAGAGAAAAAGAATCCCACAAAGAGAGGGGGGAATCACTTTTGTCGGCATTTACTTGTTAATTCTGTATTGGGGAGGTTGTTCTGCCCCCATTCTGAATTGACGTCTGTATTTGATGCCGCAGCAGACTACCAGTATTTTTCTAGTAGTAATTCTGCGACTACGAGGAAAGTTGCATGAGACAAAAAGCATGAACATGTGTATATGTTTATATATATGTGTTTTTTTGTGTAGATAACACTTTTTCCAAGTTCTTACATAAGACTCCTTAAGCAATTTTGGTGTCTCCGTGAAGACTCTATTTACTTGTTCAGAAGTAGAACTCGAGTTAACTGCCTCAGATAAGGTTCCTATTGTTTCAGGTCCATTTTCATATACTGAGGAGGAGCCAGATCCTGAATGGGCTGTAATCAGTGGCGAGGCTTCCAGATACTGTAGAACAGCAAGGACTTTTCCAATCTAGGAGTAAAAATGAATTAATTGTTCGGTTTGCTTGAAGTTAATAGCGTTTGAAGTGAAGATTGCTTGCTCCCACTGTTTGGATGGTTTCTGAGACAGACACAAGAGGAAGTAGGTAGGATTTGCTGATGTTTAAAAGATGTAGTTGGCAGAGAAAACGCGGTGCTATCAACTGCACACGGATTTGTAATTCGACCTTGGTGCAGTCAGTTATAAACAGGGATTACCCTGCACCAAACCAGTATGCCTGGTCCTTTAATGGAGTAATCATATTTTGGGATTTATTTAGTGATTTGCATTAATGTTCATCTGTTCTTTTATTTTATTGGGGTTTTTGTCCTTAAATGTAGGCTATCCATTTAAGATTCTTGCTAAACTCTATTTTTTTCTTTTTCTTTTATTATTGAATTTCTGTTATTGAGGATTTCTGTTATTTTTTTGTGCTCCTGATCAGTCTCCTTCCTTTTTTGTCGCTTTGTTCCTGTATTGTTTCCCTGACCATCACAACCTTAACTTAACACTGCCAAGGGGTAAATGTTAATGTTAGACCACAGCTGTTGACAGCAAATTTGGAAGGGCTGGCTGTAAAAACTCCAGTCCTCCATGTCTGATTAAACTTTAAGATAGAAAAAATACTTCTTAGCAATAATTTTGTTGCTCAACCTTCAAACCTTCAAGACCTTTATTTATTCTCTTACCTTTTTTTTCCTCTCTCTTCTCCAAGTTTAGCAAACAACTTCTTTCAATGTAGATGCCAGGAGCCTTAAATTATTCAGGGATGTGCTTTTTAGATGCTCTGGCTTGCAATCTTTAAAAGCCTGTTAAAGAGAGATTCTTTACATAGGCTTCAGGTAGCTGTATTCTTCTGTCATTTTAAATAATGGCTTGGTATATTCCAAATGCAGTTTAAATGAGGAAAGCTTTAATATTTATTTACATGTTTGCAGCCTGCAAAATCCTGGTTGGGCTTTTTTTGCTCTATCAAATGAAAAACACTCTCGGTTTGTTTTAATTTCTTGCTTTTACCTTCTGTGAGTTAAATTTCACAACTGAATTTTACAACTAGAGGAGCACTTCCGATTTGCTTTAGCTTAGCAAGAACTGGTGTGCAACTGGTAAAGTTTGATTTTCATTTATTTTGATGTGTTTTGAAATTTTGTTAAAAAATAAATTGTCCTGATATTCTCTCTCTCTTTTTTTTTCTTTTTTTTTTATAATTTCCCTTGGATCTCCATAAGTCATAAGAAGCTCTATTGACTGCATATGATTTTATTTATGATGCAGAATACTTTTAATTATCCAGCCTGTAGAAATGTTTTGTTAGTAGCCAGCTGCAGGCTAATACCAATGTGCCTTTATATTAAAAGAAAAAAAAAACATAAATTTTTTACAATATGTGTGTGTGATAGGAATTGATGTGATAGGAATAGCCTTTTTTTTTTTTTTTTTTTTTTTAATTGTAAAGCCTGCAGAAAGCTCTGTCTGCATTGACTATTGAAAAAACATAGTTGAGTAGCTTAGAGTAGCTGCCTAACATTTAAATGGCTAAAGGTGGATAAGCTAAATAAACATTAATCAAATTGTACTGTTTAAAAGAGCAGACATAAATCTATTTACCAGTACTGTGCTTTAAATGGCTAATGATTTTGGATTCACATGCTTGAGGAGCACAGAAGTCTTATTTTTGAGCAGATGTTGAGACCATAACCCTACCTCAATGTGATGTCTCAGCTAAAATTCAATTTTGAAAATCTTGATTCTAAATATCATGAATCTCATTAATAAAATTTTTCTGCTCGCTCTAACTGAAGGGTTTACCATATTAAAAGAAACAAATAAATGAAGTTGTGTGCAGAATTATCCTATATAAATGCAGAAAGATTCCACTTTTAAAGAGCTGTCCTCTAAATAGCATAAATAAATATGATCCCTGGAGATTTCACTAAATCTGTCAATTTCTGAACACCTCTATGTGATGTATTTTTTTGCCTGCTTTTAAGTAACACGTAAACTTATCTGTAACTACTATTCCCTACGGCTATTCAGCAGTATCAAAGTTATTAAAAACATATCCTTTTCTTCATGTTTTAAAGATCAAGTATATTTTGATAAAAGAAAATTCTGCCATAATCACTTGTAAAATTTTATTTTGGTGTGGTGTCTTATCTTCACAAAAGGCTCAGACTTGCTCCACTGAAGCTATCTGGAGATCCATCATTGAAGTGTATGGGCATGGGATCAAGCTCAAAGAAAGCAGAAGCATCTTGTAATAGTAGTTAATTTTTATATTGTAGAATTTTTGTAAAATTCTTGGGAACAAATTCACATTAGCATCAGCATGAAGAAAAAATATGGTCTCACTTGTTAAAGTAACCACTAATAGTCTATTCCTTGTCCAGAATGAAAACCCGATGAGGTCTTCTTAAATTGAACTAAACAAAACTTTATATGTAGATTTACTTTTTCCTATCCAGCTTGTACAAAAAAGATGTAAGTTCCTTTTATTCTCTCAGAAAATCCCACAATCTAAAACGTAGCATCATTTCCACATATCCACAGTACTAATCACTATTCTCCCACATTTTTTATTGTTACACACTGAGTTTCAAAAAATGCTATATTCTGTATTTATAGATAACAGATCTAGAAACGTCCTCATCGATCAGAAAAAGCACGCTAATATTATAGATTTAATTTCAAATGTATGCTTAAGTATTTCTCTAGATAAAGGTCTGTGGACTATATCTTGTTCCTAGAGACTCTTTTCAACTGAGAGCAAAAGGGTGCAACTGGATTAAAATATACACCACAAAGATTTTTTTCATTTTAAAGAAAACTTGCCAGATCATATATTTCAGAAGTCCGTTTAGAACAGCCTCCCCGCTTCTCAGCATCCCCACTTCAAAAAAAAAAAAAAAAAAAAAGAGAGAGAGAGAGCAGAAGGTGCAGGGGTTCAAAGGGAAGGAAATTTTCAAAAATTTCCCTGAGTATTTTTTCAAAGAGCCTCCAGAGTGTCTCAGCTTCCAAGAAAGAGTGGAGGTAACTTTTCAATTGTTTCAATCATAACCCTTATAAACATTTCATTTTTATTTTCCTAGAGGAAGCAGAAAATGAATAGAGCAAAGATTTATGCCATTGAATGTCATAGCTGATTACCTCTAGAAATGAGAAGAATGCAATTTTTATGACTTTATTTAAAACGAAGCTATTTTTCATAAGAAAACATATCCAAGCCCGACAGATTTAATTTTTAAGAATTTATGGTACACTGTGACCCAAATTTTGTAAATTATGATGTGTTTTTGGAGTTATTGTTTTCCTAAATAAAACATTCAATACAGTTCTAGTATATATAATATTTTTGCTGTAACTTGCAAAGATATTAAGACAATATTTTTTCCTAGTGAGATGCGGACTGTGTGAACCATTTCAAAGTATCATTCACTGATATTTTACTTCCAACACTAACCTATAGTTATTGTACAAAGCCAAGAAGTATTTATAATAAAATTTCATGAAAGGGACTCCTTGTTCCAATGTGTGAATTAAAGTTGCATGGAGAACTAGATATGCAAAAAATGTGTTTAAAAAGCCAATGAAATTGAAGGGTAATTCCTGTTGAAAAGCATATAATAGCTGTTTGTCAGATATCTTTATTTTTGGAGTAAAGATAGAATCAGTAGGTTTTCTACAGGATTCTTAGTCCTGTCTCAGAAAATACTTAACAGAAATCTGGAATAATTTCATGAGAATATTCTTGAAATTATCACCTAAAATATCTCCTATTTTTGCAAATCAAAGCTTAAACTTAGATCAATAATATTCCATTCTCATGCAAGTAAATATCTCTGCTACAGCCCTATTTGCCATTAAAGTCTATATTTAATTCTATAGATTTTATGCAGGTAAAAAGTACCAAGCATACTTCCAGGCAGAAATAATGTCAGTTTTGCTGCACAGTCTACCTGTAAGGGTGAAAACAAAAATCCATGTGCTTTCCTGGGTAGCTGCCTACTTCTGCATGCAGTACATGCTGTATGCATGGTGCTGTGGTCAGGTTCACAGCCACAGGTGCCTTTTGTCCTCAAAGCGTGTGGCCCAGGAACAGCTGCACACCAAAAGACAGTTCAAATCTTACTATTATTTATTGTTTACACAAATATCAAAATATTCACAGGGAAACAATGAGTACTGCAGATATGTTTTGGGAGTAATGTATGTGGAAGGGCATTTTATCAAATTTTTAAATAGAAATTCTCATACAACAAACAATAACTGAGGTTGATTCCCTTGTCATCTACACCTATCTCATTTTCTACCTTACCTTTTATCTGAAACCTCATTAAGGGACTCTCTTCCTGCAGTCAATATATTCTCCTGCAGGAAGCAAGAGAACTACAGTATCACCTACCACTGAGCAGAGGAAAAAGCAAAACCACACATAACTTTAAGTTACACTGGAGTCTTGAATTAGAGCAAATTTGAGTTTACATGTGGGCTTTGGTTGCTTTGAATATGTTTTCTTTCAGCAAAGCTTAAAAGAGGTCAGTCCCTCATTGCCCTGTAGCTACCCTGAAAAGAGCAATGCCTAATACTAAATCCTGGAAATGGAAGCAGTTTGCATACTTCTGTACCATCATTTTATATTTTTATATTTATTTTTTTCACCAAGAGAATGAGTTTAAAAGGTTGACATCATCCCGTGAAGACTTGACCAGACTTTTGAAGCAGATCCATCTCCCCTTTTTCCTCCTAAAGTTAGCAGTTAAAATTCTCAAAAATTTCAATCTCTGCATCCAGTTTTCAAATTTGACTACAAATAGAGAAAATGAATTATTGGATGAAAAAAAGATTAAAATAAAAATGTTTACTGCCAAGCCTCCCCCTTATCTATCTATCCTGGTAGAGCAGACCCCTCTGAGTTTGAAACTCAACTGTCATCTTTAGGATATTAGGCTACATTCAGCTTTACGGGCGTATCTGAAGACCGAAGGAAACTTTTTTTCTGTCACTTCTGAGGCTTGACTATGCACCCCAGAGATATTCCAGTATTTTTGTTTGTTTGTTTGTTTGTTTTTGTTTTCCAGGATTCTTGTTTACTATTTCCCTCCTCTCTCTCTCTTTGTGCCATTGTGCCTTAGGGAATTTTTTCCTATGTATATTCTCTCTTCAAAAGAGAGAAAATCTGCTACCCTTCAAAAGTTTCCAGAAGGGTGGCAGCAAGTTCAACCACCTAAACAAGTGACCTCCCTTTCTGTTATCAAGACACACCATTATTACGCAGAAACATAGAGAAAAATAATGAATGAGCACAAGAGGCATAATTCCTCATAACCTGATTTTCCTGTCCTCATAAGCAGCTTGTTCTTTCAGAATATTTCTTTTTTTTTTTTTTCATTTCTGTGTAACCAAAACGTGTCATCTGAAATATTTAAATAAGCATCTGAATAGGTTTTTCTTGGGCAAAATCGAAATAATATTTCCCTCACTCCCCTCAACAACCACTTAGTAATAATCAAGGTCCTGAACTAGTGAAATTTGGGGCTTTTCAGAAGGCAAGCTGAGCATTCAAGTAATTGTAACAGTCACTCCATAGAGAAATAAAATGGACTTCAATACCAAATTACCTACCTTTCACATGAGATGATTTGTTGTCCATTATAAAAGTACTCATTTCACAAATTCCTGTAGACGAAAATAATTTAAACTTTCCTATTTCTCACTCACATACCAGCTATTCATAAATGTAATCTATTCAGGTCGAAGGATAGCCATTGGGTTAGAATAACGGTTGCTTATTTTTATCCATCATCTTGCTTTTTTGCAAGAGCCTGAGAGCTGCAGTTACCTTAATTGGATGTGATTTTTCTGGCTACTGATATTCTGATTAAGTTGGTAGCTTCAGCACTGTCTGTCACACTGTGTTATTGGCATGTTATAAAACAGAGTAAAACTGAAATAGGGTGGGGAGGGAATAAGAGAAAAGAATGGAAATGAGCTATTAACACCAAAGACCACAGATAGCAAAGTTTAACTTTCTTAAAAAAAAAAACAAAACGCTTTTTTTTTTCCTGAGAATAGAGTCAGTAGAAGAATGTTCCACTCATGGACTCTTCTCTTTCCTAATTCTTATATTTTCAGATAATGAGCACAAAATTCCTACTAACTCAAACCCAATTACTAAGGAACACATAATTCATATTACAAGTTTATAAGGTGAAAACACTTAACCTGCTAGTGGAATCTTTGAAAAAGAAAAAAAAGACTCTCTCAATTTTCTCACCAGAAACTCCAAGTTTTATTAGATATTAGAGATTTCTGAAAGCCCTGTAACAGTTGTGCAGAAATGAGCGAAGGTTTTTGTCAACCACATTTCATGTCTGACATTTTAGTGGCATAATTTATTGTGTACAAATATTACCAGAAAAAATCACAAAAAAATTCTTTGTTTGTTTCTCCCAGTGAAAATGCACTGATATTTCTATTCAGTTTTACACTAATGCGTGTAATGATTTCCTGGAACATTAATCAGCCATAGACAGAATAAAAATCAATTCAGCCCTGAAGCATAGCTGTGCAATACCAAAAATAAGCACGAAGAAGACAGTCTATGCAGTGTGTTTTTAAATGTTTTTGAAGAATCTGCTAACACTGCAAAGAGCAACTGTTCTTTTTCCTGCATAGGCAGCTAAGGCTATGAATTTTATATGGCACATCGATGGTAGGTGATGCATCTCCCTAACATTAGTATTGAAATCTTAAGGCTGGATTATGGTCAGAGATACTCTGACGAACATCTGGCATAATACCACAAAGGATCTTCTGACTTATTTTGAATTTATATTGGTGCTACTCTGATAAGTCAGGTCTGAAAGTCTTCTTCTCTACAAATTTTTTATGTTTGCAGCTTTTTGACTAACAAGAAATTTTATGCTGATAAATAATTTGTTCCCAGTTCTGAAATTCTCAGCAAATCTCTGACAGTGTAGAAACATAGGGGAAGGATTTCTTTATCTCATGGAAAGGGTACCTCTGGAGAAACTGTAAGCAAAAATAGAAATGATAATCAGGCTATCTTGTGATATAATTGTTTATTTCAAGAATAATCCTACTAGACTTTAACCAAATACAACAAAGCAAAGTCATTTTTTTTCAGAAACAGGGGAAAAACTGAGAGTATATTCTGGATAATAGAGAAAGAGTGGGGAAATAAGGGTATAATAATAAAAGTCAGAATGTATTTAGAAGCTTAAGTAAGTTAGTTGTTGACTTTTAAGGTGTCTTTCAAGGCTTTTAGCGTGATCAGCAATAACATTGGTAATGCTACCTGCTACATTAATTCAAAATAGCTGTTCAGATTGGTCAGGTTAAACAAAGGAGAATATGGTTTCCTTTTTTTTTTTTTTTTTCCTAGTATCAACTATGTTATTCTAATCATTGCAAAGCAAATAAGAAAATCTCACTGAGCTTACAGATTTGTTAAAACTGGTAACACTAAACACTAACTGGTAAATCCTCTTAACATTAAATCTCTGATCATCTGAGGGAAATCACATCGGTATGCTTTGTGTTTTTTTGTGAATTATATAATATTTATTTGTTGTGTTTTTTAAAACACAAAAACAGCCTTTCAGAAGTGATTGTGCAAAGAATGTTCATACTCTTCTAATTAAAGGGTTTCTAAATTTATGCCATGGCAAAGAAAACCTTTAAAACCTGGAAAAAAAAAGAGTTCCCTATTAATTATTAACATAGCATATACATAAATATAGATAGAGAATCCATAAATTAATTTCTTGTTATTTTAAGTTATAAATAAAAGTATAATTGCTTCAATTGAGTTAGTTATGAACATACCTTACAGTAATTTTAAGACAACTGTTTCTTTTTTTATATTTTGAGATTCAGTTTTGTATTTGGTTTCCAAAAATGACCATAAGTAGATGTCTCATAAAATTAATAGTAAAAGAGTCATTTATGATGCTTTCCTACTGCTTTCCAGCCATTTTGATTTCACTGTGATTCCTGATCCTGATAAAATTTCCCTGCTTAGTAAAGCCATCTTCCTTCTTGTCATGAAGTACATACAATGAGTTTCCCCATCTTCAAATTCAGTTGATATTATTGTTCAGTCTTTTAAGATCTTTCTCTGGATTTATTGAATGTTTCTCCATGTAATTCCAGAGTAAGTTATAAATGTCTCCTACCCTGCTGTCCTAGTGTTTATTTTAGTCCGATTTGGTAAATTTTACATCTAAGTCTAGCTTTGAGGATGAGTTGGTCAGTATTCTAAAGGACCTTCTGTCTCATAAAAACATCACTGGCCTCATCCCAAAATTCACACTGCAAATGTTAGCTTTCCAGTATTAGGAAACAACAGAGTTGCCCAAGACTTTTCCTCTATTTTCCTTAAAAATTCCCTATAGTATTGATAAAATATGTATTCTCTTCTCTCCTCTCTGTCCTCATGGCAAAAAACTCATGTTCTAAACAAAGCACTTTTGTAATATCCAACTTTTTGCTCAAGCTTTTGTATGTTCTCTCCTTGATGTCTCCTAAAATCCTGCACAACAGTGGGATTTTTATTTACTAGTTGTATGCATCCCAATATGGATTAAATAATCAAAGCAGCTTTCATACCTGTTGTCATGTTTATTTACTTAAAAAAAAGGTTCTCTCTTAAATGTCATATTCTTCATAAAATGAGCTTTAAAAACTATCCTGTAATAAAACAGTACATGTATGTGGAATGTCACATATTCTGTAAAAGGACAGGAAAAAACTAACAAACAAAATATTTGTGTACACTAATCTGTTTTTCTCTATTCTTTTTTCAGTAAGTGCTTGATTTTTCATTTAAACAGTTTGTGGTCTGCTATGAATGAAATGCAAAATACTTCATACAATAGTGTGCATAATGTATTATTTGATCATATGTTTGCTACCAACTATGAGGAAAGTTATTTATTCATACAGTCATTTAAGTATCTCTACTGAAACAAAAGCTAGCAATAAATAGTAACTTATGCACAACTTCAACATTAAAAATAAAAGGTAATATATAAATAGAAAGGCAATTTCAAGAAAGTCAGGACACATCTGCTTTATTATAATCTAGCATAAGCCTACTTTTCAGAAGCTAAATATTCCCTGCAGATTATCAATTTAAAGTTAAACTTTCTTCTATTTATCAAAATACTAAAAATACAGATGAAAGATAACCTTCTAAAAATGTTCATTCTAATGATCACAGATTTGATGAGCTTTGTTTGTGGAAAGATGAACCCAGACTGAATATAACTGAATCAAGACTTGCTTCCTTTCATCATCTTAAGTTTGAGTAAGAATATCACATCACGTTGTTTAATATGAGAAATAACAAGCAAACAATTATATGGAGTTTTAATATTGGCTTAAAAATCTTGTGTGTAATTACAGAAATGTGAAGTTTGCTCCTACCCAGTGTTTTAATAAATTCATGGTAACGTCTGTGTGTGTGTGTGTGTGTGTGCGTGTGTGTGTGTGTGTCTATAAAACAGAGAAACCTTTATCATTTTAAAAGTGGATCTATACTATGAATTCAAACATGCCAGATGTTAGTCTTGATCTTTAAGCTTGTCCTTACAGGTAATGAAGAAGAGATGTAGGTACTTTTAGGACAGAACAAATATCGTCCTAAACTAGATTTTTTAAAAATGTATCATTCTCAAAGAGTAACTATTTTTTTCATCATTGACTATAAAGGAAGCCTCAGATAATTAGCCTGGCAATAAATCATTTCTAAACTTAAATGAATTCCCACTATAATTGACTGAAGAGGAATGTATATTAGTTTTTCTGTCTTTCATTTCTTTATTTTCTTATGTTTTTTGCTTCATCCAAGCATATTACTTTCTTCTGGATGTCCGATGTGCTCCTCTTTCTTCCATTAAGCTTATTTCTGTGACAAATTTGCTTGTTCAGTGGCATGATAGACAGAGGGATTCTCTTATGCCTATTATAATGGCCTTTTTAAAATCAAACTGGAAAAGCTATTCTGCAACTAAAAATACCCTGTTCGGCAAAGGACTGCAACTTTACCACAGGAAAGCATCTCAAATACACAGATTGATTTGATGGGGAAGTGTGAGATGCAACCAGGTTATGATGAAACTCTGGAGTTGTGGCAGCCCACATTCATCATGCCTGGGTAGCAGTAATACCAGATTTTATCACGTAAGCAAGGCTGAGCCTTCTCAGTTCTTACATGAAATACCAAGGAAAATGTAAGCTTGAACGGGAGTTGGTGCTGTTTGATTTATCTGGATATTCCTCATTGTGAACTGTTATTGAACTTAGAGAATAAGAGAGCATAAGGAATGGGCTAGTGAAAGAGCTACTTTCAACTGATGTGCTGATGTTCTCTGAATATTTAAAAATTAAAGTTCTCCTTGCAAAATATTTAGTTTTATAGTATCTTGTGTTTATTTCAGCATTGGTAAGGAATCTTTTAGAATGTGGAGCAGATAGTCAGAGAGCAAATAATAGAATAAATAATAATTAATTAGTGCAGAGCATAATTTATTTCAGAGAGTTTTCAGAGTGTCAATTTACAATATTATTGTTTTAAGTGGACATATTCCATAATTCTCCCAATGATTTATTAATACATCTAAGACTCTATAGTTTTATTTTCCTATACATCTTCAAACTATTGTATGCATTACAGAAACATTCTTTGTCATCTGAAATGCAGTATTTCTAAGAAGAGCTACTTTTCAAAATATCATAATGGATTTATTATATAATTTTATTATAGATAAAATCTTTTTGTTGGTTTCTCATTTAGAAGTCTTGTTTCCTCATTCAGTCTATGAATTCTCTTGGCTGGATATTCCTTCACAAATGTATTTTATCAACACCTTGAGGTTGGGAACACTTTCCAAAGAAAAGGAAGAGAATACGCTGCCAGTTACAGGTACATATATTATAAAATAGCATATTTCAATTTCCTACAGCACAAGGGAGATACATCATGCTTATATAGTATTTTTGCTTTGCAAGGTATAAAAAGTGCAGGGACAATCTAACATTAAACATGGGATTCTTCTTATCCAACTTTAGCTATCCAGACTCCTTGTACATTCAGTGAAGAGAGACCTCTCCGGAAGGCCTAGGAAGACTAGTAAGGAATAATTAGTTCTCTGGAGGATGCCTGGCTATCTGTGCTTACAAAGGAGGAAACTTAGTCTAAAGTGCTTAGTCCTGGATGGCTAACTCCTAGATATCCAAAGTCAGCTGAGATGATTCTTTCCTACTTCAGAACTATTTATTTTCCTTCTTAAACTCTCTCAAGAACATTTTTTCATCAGCTATTCAAAGTCTGAGTTCTTCTTTTTGATGCAATTTCCTACTATTACACTCTAACTTCATTTCTATTCCCCTTTCATTTTACTCATTTTCAAGATATTCTACATTTGCACTAATAATATAAGGAAAGAAGGATTTAACCCAGGAAGAGATTTTTTTTTCCTTCTATTTTTATTTTTAAAAATAGAATACCTGAGAGTTTCTCCTCTTTTTTAAACTGTGTTCAGCTTTCTCTGTTTTAATATTCCCGTAGACCACAGCATCAATCTGATGTGTATTTGTAATTGTTTTATCAAGGTTAGGTGCTTAATCCTACAATATGAAAAAAAATGTATATATGTGCTATTATGTATAATATTTATTTTCAAATACTGAGTCTCCTTTTGGCTGACAGGAATATGACCTCTCAAATTTTATTCAAATGTTTTCAAACCTTTCAAACATTCATACAAACTACAAATTTGTTCTCCTTTATATTAAATGTCCTTTGACCCATGTGCCAAAGTCTACTAAGCAAAGGTCCTAGATTACACAGATTTCTTTTAAATATGCTGTAAAAAATCTAGCAAAATCTCAAAATAAGTTTCAGGCAGTAAGGCAGAATATGGATGCATTCATGCGTTATTCAGACATGGAAATCAGGAGTGGTTCACCTAGTTCGTGTCTCCAAAGTGTTTTGTATGTTTGGACTTCTTAAACAGAAATAGATAAACTTTTCTTCCTTTTTTTTTTTTTAATGTGTTTTGGACAGGGAATACAAAGGTTTCAGAATTTTATTTTTTGAACTACCTTCCACATAGCACGGAAAAGTAGAACAAGTTCCTTTTGGCCTGTAGTTTCAATTATACCTAAATTATTTCTCAGCATGTTCTAGGAAAAATCCTACAGCATTCCTCAATATATTGAATATGAGAATATATGAAATATATGAAATGTCACATTGCTTCTTTTTCTTTACTGTGAAGTAAATTGTCAAAACATTTTACACGAAGTATACTGTTGGAAATATCCACATCAGTATTATTAAGTATATATGTTGACATTGGATTTTTATTTCTTATTAATTAAATCTCTCCATGACTCTTAGAATTAACTAAAAATAAGACCACAAAGTGAAGGCAATCTTAAAATAACAAACTCAAGCAAAATAAATATTTGACATAATCAAATTCTGTACTAATAATTGAAATATTCACCTAATATAATATTTGCATTTAGAAAAACCTCTATGCCATAATTTCAGGAAAATTGAAAAAACATAACTCTGTAAGCTGCAGTGCATAGGCAATTCTTCCACTTTCCATCCACTGCGTCATTTGACTACCTATTTACTATTTTTGAAGATATATTCTAACATATTACTTAGTTTGGATTAGTTCTTTTTATTTTTCTTGATCTGCTCTTTTATTTGCCCTGTGGATTTTTTCATCACTTTTCTTATCCGTTTTTTTTTTTTATTATTATTTATATTCTTTGTTGTTATGTGTTCTGTACCAGATTGTGATTTACCTGCCTTTGATAAAGAACTAAGAAATTGGCTTTTGGAAGGAAAGCTTTAGAACGGTAAGCTGAAAGATCAATTGATCAGTGTATGTGAGTAAGTGACAATGGCTTACAGTGAGCATTACTGAATTATTATAAAATACCTCTAGATGAAACTTCAAACCATCTCACTTAGGGCAAACGGCTGTACTAGCCATTTTAGTGCAGTTATCATACAGAGATGTATAGCACAGGAAAAGAAGACATTGTGCATCTCCCATCCAATTCCAGCTTCTGCTTGGTCCTGCTACTTTTAACCAGTCCAATACAGTGGAACAACTGCAACAGTGAGGATGGATGCTAACATCTCTTGCCAAATGGTTCAGGTACTCGCAAGGGAACTTACAGGAGTCAGGAAGGAGCTGACAGCTGTTCTCTATAGAATAGAAAAAGAAAATCAAAATTTGGCAGAGAAATGTCTTGTGAGATTATTTTCTCTTTAAAGAATTAGAAAGTTTAGGCATAGCCAGAGATATAGCTGCAGGTACCTGGGAACTTGCAGACTCTGTACTGCACAGGACAGCAGCTGAGGAAAATTTAATTTTGGGTTGTAGATGTGACACGCAGAGTTTGTAAAAGTCTCACTTACTTACTTTTAGTGCATTTAAATTCTTGGCATATCTATTTGCCTGACTGTTACCTAGAATATATTGAAACAAAGCTGTGCTTACCACTAAGGTTTCCCACAAGTTTAAGTCCTCTCTTCCTATAAAGCTAGCTAAGTAGTTGCACTTACCCTCACACAAAGCTTCAGAGATTCCTGTTAATTGAAATAGTCTTATCCAACAGGATTAATTTTCTATTCTGCATGTATTCTTGGACATATTCTCCTGATCGCATAAATCCTGGGATGCCCTAATTGTCTCAAGAAGATTCCTTCTGTGAGACCTATAAATTTAACAAATCTGCTGAAGACACTAACATCTAAATTATTTTTTGCCTTCTAATCAATGAGAATGTTAAAATAAGCAAACAAACAATTTTCACTCTTTGCTGTACATCTGAGCAGCAAATAATATCCTGTGATGTATTCCAAGTGTGAGAGACAGTTAATGCCAATACTGAATTGTATCTGTATATTGTACATGTATAAACCAATTGGGATTTTAGTCAAACAGCTGCATTTTTCCTCGTGTACTTTGACATGTTTTTCTTGTTTTCCAGAGAAATTGAAAGGATTTAGCTCCATTGCCTTTCTTTGACAGAGATGCCACAAGGTATCTATACATCTCAAAGGCTAACACAAAATCAATCTGTGTGATTATGCAATTTAGCTGCATTTGCAGTGCTAATTTATCTACTAGCATCTGTAAATTACTTTATTATAAAAAATTCAAAGGCTTAGCTGAAAGCCAAATTAGAGCTGGTAGCAACACAAAAACATTATCAACAAGGGAAATCTCTAAAAGCAACAGCAGACAGCAAAACATGAAGTGATGTGTAGAAAGACATAAAATTTGATATGAATTCATTAAGTGTTGACTATTGTTGTTTTATTTGAGATATGAGTAAAAGTGTATTGCTGGAGGGGTTGCTGAGTTGTCCTATAGGGAGTCAAACTGACTTTCTTTTTTTTTTAACCTGTAACATTTGGATAATTCATACTTATCCTTGTGTTTCTCAATAAAATACAGTTGCACAGTTAATCTGGGTCAGGGAGAGAAAATCACAGGGTCTTTGCTAAATGAAGATAAAAATTGTCCTACTCTTAGGTAAGTCTGAAAACTAAAAGTCTTTTGTTGAATTATAAAATGAGGGACACTGAATTCAATTTTAAACATTTATGCAGCACAAAACAGCAGCCTATGAATTCAAGGTTAAATGTTTATGCAAAAGAGCAGCATGAAAAAAAAATCTAGAAGAAAACAAATGAGATAATAATCATCAAAGACAAACTTTCCATTAGATAGGTCAGTGTATTAGTGTAATTCAAAACTGTGATGATTTTTGTATTATTATATGTGATACTGAAGGAAGTTCTCATTGAAGAGAACTTGCTTCATCCCACAAAAGCATAAAGAATTTAAAAAACTCTCTCTTTTGCCTTTGCAAGAACTACTTGAGTTTTACTTTTTTGCCATCCCAGGAGAATTTTACATAAGACTTGACATTCCTATTAAGCTGAAAGACTTGCAAAGACAAATCTACTACTAGATATTTGAATACAAAACAGGCAGTAAATGTAAGGGCTTGACAAAATACACACAGAAGGAGCTTAATTCTTTCCCATGTTCTTTTCTTATGTTCCCTGTTCCAAAAGTAGCAGACAGGTTATCTGCTAATAGATTTAAAAATCTGAAAGTTCTATCTGCTGACAGTAAGTTTAACATTATTAAGGTGGGTACAGGACTAATATTTGCCAGTCAATCACGCATTGCTACAAGATTTTGACAGAAAATTCAAAATACATCTGATATCCTTTTTATAAGATCATATTATTTCTGCAAGACCTCATATTAATATCTTAATAATAATGTAAGATGTTCAGTAACAGGAATGCTGGGGAAAAAAAATCCTACCGTATAAAAAGTACTTAATCTAAAGGAAGAAAAAAAAATCAGTTGGCTACAAATTGGCCACTGTCTTATAACTACCATAAATTAGTTTTAGTAAACAGAAAGTTTCCCCTTCTTATTAAAAAAAGGGCACCTTAAGTGCTTCTTAAACATTCTAAGATGCATAATTAGACCTACATTTTGCCATGAGTGAAGAAAATCTTTTTTTATGTTCAAGTTATACTCCCAAGAATCAGCATGTTTTTGAGGTACTTAATTTTCTCTCTAAGTTACAGATAGCTAATTGAGACATAATTGCTCTGGATACATTTTTCAGAAATCACATATTTCTTAAACAAGAGAAACTTTCTGTTTCCAGAAGCTAACTTCAGAATTTGACTGCCTGAAGCATCAACATAGATGAAGACTGAATCAGCATAGATAAAGACTGAATTTTAGGTGGGGATACTGTACCACTGCTTCTAACTCTTGGGTTGTAATTTCTATGCAGCTAAATCTTTTGCAAACTCAGGTAAAGTAAACATGAAAAACAAGACTTTGAAGTCTGTTTGAAATCCTGATCACTCACAGGCCAAACCAAGCTTTTATTAACCAGCCAATCACCTAATTTTTTTCAGCTAAGAGTAGAGTTCATTTATGGACTTCACTGACTGATTATAATCTCTTTAGGTCTGTTTATCACTCAGTATGTTCCTTTTGTGCCTACATCAGGTTATAGGACTTGTGCTTCTCACTCTGTTCTCTACATAACAAGTATTGTAAGTGCACAAGGCACTTACACATGTTCCACAGAACATTATTTTTTACTGTTTTAATATGCTAGTGCAAAAATGTAGATTCTTTCATATAAAGAATATACTGATCAAACACAACCAAAAGGAGATAGATATTGAGGGGAAAGTGACTGGAAATGGACCTATAACAACACAAGCTATGTCTAAAGTTCCAGTACTTTGCTACTTTGCTACTCAGAGCAAAAGTTGATTCACTTTGGTTCAGCAAAGCACAGAATATCCTGAAGTAGGAGTCTTATCCTGAAACATATCCTGAAAGAACGAACAGAAATATATTTCTGTTCATTATCAGAAAAGACAGGATCCATTAGATTGGAATTACTGGTTTTGGCACAGAAAGAGGAGAAAAGAAAGCTGCAGAAAAAGAGTAGAAATAATTACGAAGTAGACTATAAAGGCAGAAGGGGCATATGCACCAAGAAGAGAGGTATAATATCGAGGGAAAAGTGAATACAGGGAACTAGTTATTACGGGAGTCAAGGAAAAGAAATAAAAATAGAAAAAGTAATATTGTATCGTCACTAGGGATACACAGAGACAGTGAGGGAAAAGAAACCAAAAAGCACTCAAGATAGAAGAAAGAAAGGACAAGAAATAGAGCAGTGACTGGGGTACTGGAGAATAATAAGAGAAAGAAAATAGAAAGCATTGAGTTTGGTGGATATTTCTTTCTTTTCCCTTTTTTTTCTTACTTTTTTTTCTTTTACTTTTTATTTCTTTTTCTTTTCCCTTTTTGTATTTATTTTCATTTTTGTTCTTGTTCTCATTTTCATTTTTGTTTTATTCTTTTACATTTCCCCACATGGAAGGGTAGGATGGAATATTTGTTACTTAGAAGAGTTAGAGGTGGGCCATAAATACAGACCATAGGAGAAAAACTTTTGGTCAGACATCTTAAATAATCAGGACAACAGGGGAATTCAGAGCATCTGTATTTTTAAAACAGTCTTTTTCAGCAAATCTCAAAGTATAGTCTATATAAATCTCCAGATTCTGTTTTAAGGGACTGTCTTGTGTGTCTGCACTGTTGCACACAGTCTGGCAGATATAAGTTCCCATTCTATTTCCCTACTCCATCAAACAGACATCCCATAGGGAAAGTATTTCCTAGCAGAAGGACTTACCTAGCAGTAGAGATCTATTCACACATCCTTTTCCTCTTTCTCAATAAATAAAAAAATAAATAAATAAATAAAACAAATGATTCAATATTTCATGAAAACAAACAAGCAAAAGGATATTAACAGATTTTCCTGTCCCCAGATATGTTTCTATGTTTGTTCTTTTTTGGTCTGATATCTTGTCAACTCTCTTTTGCTTTTTCTACCTTCTCCTCATTATTTCATGAGGGCAGTCAGATCATCCTTATTTCTTTCCTTACTTCTTTCCTCTTTCCTTCTTTCCTTTCTTCCTTGTCAATACTTGATAAAGCACATGTGAAAAGGGGGAAATGAAGAGAAAAAAAAAGGGGAATAAATGCAATGTAACAGTACCCCTAGCTGGATCTCTTATGGCAAGCAAATCTGGAAAAGGAAGATGTTAGTACAAGTAATTCTCCTACTTAAGCTGAAAACTGACTATTAGCTTTGTCGTAAATCTATGTCTAGGTAATGATAGGCAGCAGGAATCTTGTGCTTTGGTGTTAATTCCAGTGATATTTTCTTAAATATCTTTTATTCCTTTTCTTTACATTGCAACCTTCATTTAGGCACTTTTTTTTTTTTTTTTTTTTTTTTTTTTTTTTGTAAGCTGCAAGTCTACAATAATTACATTTATATTAACTAAAGCAAGCCAGGGAGCACTCTCTGGATCAGAGACAAAATGACATGGCACAGCTCACTTCTTTATGACTAAATCTCTTCCCCTTCAAACCAGGGTGCCTTGGGATTGAGTGGGTTAGTGCCAGCCCCTTAACTGTGCTCAGGAATTGTCTGTGAGAAAACTGGTTGCCCACAGTGAAAACCATGCCAAAAATAATGCTAACAAGGTAATAGTAGCAATGACTATGTGCCTGTTCCCACACCCTCATGCAGATTAGTTTATTTGTACAGAGTTTGCCAATAGAGCTTTTAAGTGCTACCAAAATCCAAAAAAATAAAATGAACTTGGCAAGCATCCCAGTGCTATGTTAATCTCTTTGGGTACGTTTGAACCTACTTCTTTTAAAATCCAGTGAATGTCAACAGAAAAAGAATAAATTATTCTTGCATTTTCTTGTTCTGGAGAATGATAATCCTAAAATATAGGAAGTTTATATTGCTTTAGTGTTCACAAATCAGAAGTATTGGTAAAATATCTTTAGATAAAATCACTGGTTTGGACAACATCTGTGTGATCTCCATAAACAGGTTACAGCAATAGAAATTGCAATCTGGGATAAATTATATATGAAAAATATATTCAAAAATGCTTCTATTTGAGCTGTACAAAATAGTGTAAACATGAAACTACATTTGTAGGTAGAACTTCAGCATCTCACAGACCTGTCTGCCTTAAATGTAAGATTGCTTTCAAAGTCCAGAATAGTTCAGCTAAGCAGATGTGGGTAGACTGCTGGATTTTAGTTATTTCTGTGCAACTTGAGATACTCAAGACTTCTTTAAGAGGGCATTTATCAGTGTACACAAATATTTGAGGGGAGGATGTAAAGATGATGGGGCCAGACTCTTTTCAGTGGTGGCCAGTGATAGGACAAGAGGCAGTGGCTACAAACTGAAAGCAGCATCTGAACATGAGGACAAAATTCCGCATGAGGGAAGACAGAGCGCAGGAATAGGTTGTCCAGAGAACTTGTGGAGTCTTCTTCCTTGAAGATATTCAAATGTGATCCACAATCCTTGGAAATATGCTTTAGAGTACATCCTGTTTGATTCTGCTTGAAGCTGCTTGAGCAAGTTGGACTAGATGCTCTCTAGAGGTCCCTCAAAGCTAAATCTTTCTGTGATTCTGTGATCTCAGCATTTTGACTAAGAACTAAAGCAATGTGGTATACTACTTCTTTAAAAAGTCCTAAAATTTTTGAACTCACTCTTTGATAAGCAACAAAGTTAAAAGTACTTTATTCATGCAAAATACAAAGGAAAATAGAAATCTGGAAGACCCTTCTCCCTGTAATTGCCTTTCTTCTTTCTAACTTCCTCGGGAATTTTCTCTGTGTAGGGAATTCTCTTTATTTGCAGTGACATAGGGGAAAAAATCTCATGTATATGGATTTATATAAGAAAAAGGGCCAAAATAAGCCTCTAAATCTGACACAATTCTCCAGAACTCTAAAAATTATAGAGGTATTACAAGAGTCAACTTTAATGTTATTCATGTAAATTATCACTTCCAAAAGCAAATGTTGAAATCAAAGGCACAATTCAAAATATTAAGCCTGCTTTTGACCAGAAATTGAAGAGATATCAGGAAATTTTGTTTTCTCTAAACATGTAAATATTACTTAGATGGTAACATGAATCTGGATCAGAATAGCAAGATTCAACTCACTGCTAATTGGATGTGATTTTTGATTTATTTAATATTTGTATGTATGTCTGTAAGACAGTTTCATTGTCTTTAAACCAGGGGAGGAGTTTTTTCGATTTTATTTTTGGTTAATCACTAAAATGACCTTGTCTTTCAGATACCAGGTTCAAAAATCATACACACACACAAACAAACAAACAAAAAAAAAAAATCTGCTTATATTGAAGGAAATAATTTTTTTGACCTGAAAGTTGACAAATGAGCTCACATTTGTGTGGCAAGTGTTTACTAAGGAGGAAAATGTCGCTATTCCTCTTTGATGAATAAAACTATATATTTCTAAAATCAAAAATAAACTGTTGTTACTTCTGTGTCATTGGTATTGGAAATTATATATTTAGTAGATATTTTACTTAGCAGCTTGCAGTCTCCACTGCTTTAAACTCACCAGGTCACTTAGAAATTCCGGACTCTCCTTTTGAATTTGCTCTTCTTCAGCTTGGAAGTTGTCTGCAAATTTCTACTGAATGAACACCTGCAGAATCCTTGAGCTGTAGCTCAGCATGTAGAAAAGGTCAGGAACTGTGGAGAGTTTTCTGTTTATTTTAAGCTGTTGGTCCAAAAATATCCTAGGACATCCTGACTGTGTTCTGGGCTTAGACCCAGTTAAGACTCTCTGTAAAGACTTCAGCACCAAAGCTAAAAGACAGAACCCACTCAGAGACTGTCCAGAACTGCTATGACTGAAAAACCTTTTTTAATAAAGAAGAGCTTTGTGGAACTTGAAAGGAGAATATTAATCATATTAGAAAACCGGGAAAAGCATTAGGAAAGATTAATTTCATCCTAGTTATTTGAGGCATTTCTTTCTATTTGATTTTTTTAACATATATATATTTGTGATCTGGGCTGCCCCAGCTTATCATGATGCCTTCAGGAATGAGATGGACTCAGGGTCCAGGGCTATCACCTAAGGATGCAGGGTTGATACTTAACCAGTTCAGCTGGCGACAGCCCAGTTCAGGACAGATTTGCTATCATAATGGCACTGCTGCTTTCTAACTCAGCCATCAGAGGAAGTCACTTTAAGCTGGAAGACAGAATAAGATTCCACATGGAAATATAGGCTGCATTAGGAGGTACAGAGAGCTTTAGAGCAGCTAGGAATTTCTTTGCCTAAAAAGAGATATGTTGTGGCTTTATGGGATATTGCTTCAGACTGCTAAAGCACTTGTGTCAGAGTTGGAATTGAAAATGGATCCTCATTTGGATTTTAAAGGGATGCATCTCAAGAAGCAATAATACTCCAGCAGAGTCAATTGCATAGTCTGAGACATTCTAAAGCTTTTCCTTTTGGTTTGATTAAAGATGATGTCTTATACTCCTAGGAAGGTTAAAGTCTTCAGAAAAAAAATATCCCAAAATGGCAAATAAAGAATAGTTAGCATAAGAGAATTATCCACATGATAACAGATTTCTGATTCGAAAAGAAAACATTGGAGCCATAAAATTAAAATGTGTTAAGAATTTTTGGATTTCTACTGAGGTTAAAAATCTTTATAGGTAGGAGGACAGATGGACAATCCAGATAAATGACCTGGAAACCTTGCTAATGAAAAAAAATGCATACAGTAATTGCACTAACTCTAGGCCATCTCCACCAGTTTTAGTTTTATCATTTGTTGTTCCAACTGTTATTGCAAATATAATATTTGTAAAACTAGATGAGGTATTTTATTTTAAAATCTGTTTTGGAACTTTCACTTTCATCAGAATAAATCTTAACCCAAGTCCATGATGATTTTTTTGGAGTTCTATGCAATAATATATCTCATCATTGCTGAGTTTTGCAATGAAAACAAGTGTACATTTGTGTGCATAATCTTTCTTTGTTCTGTTTACTGAAGTAACCAGCTAAGCTACCATGCACAGAAAAATTTACCCTGCAGATACTCCCAACTGATTTAATTTAAAGCAGTATAATATTAGAGAGACAATCTAACTCAAGTTCTCTCCTGTGTTCTCAGAAAGAGTACCTGTTCCTGTTCAGTTGCATCATAGCTCAACTGATACTTGGTTTAGACATTCTGTGTCAAAACCACGGTTTAATGATATTAATAGAGCTAAAATTTTAACCCAGCCCATTCAATAGACTTAACTCTACTGTGTTTGTTATGATTGCTCCTGGGACTGTATGACTTATGCATTATTTATTTCCCATAAATAGTGATTTTAGCATTGTAAAATAAAGCAATAGAATTTATTTAAAAGGTAGTTGTTATTACTGGAAAAAAAAAAAAAAAAAAAAAAGAAAGAACAATAAAAAGGACATTGTTTTTACAGTGGAAGGGTAGAAATATATTTCACATATTTCCAGGCAATAAAGCAAACATTCAACAATGCCAGGGAGGAGAGACCATGCTTTATGTGTATTTCTTAGTTGTTTACTCAGGCTGGTTTGCTCTGTTCTATATCAATTCTGTGGTGGATTTCTGGTGTAAAATGATTTGTACATGCGTAACTGTATTTGTGCAAATACTGCTATCACAATCTGATCCTTAGAGATAACACTGGAATGGGACAATAGCTCTTATCAAATATCACTGTGAGAGAACAAATTTCAAGATCCCAAGACAGAACTGATAGTCATAAATATTTTATAAGATAGATGTCTAATGGATGGATCAGCTTTACTCTGAATGAGAGGCCTTTATTGTCTTTTTTTTTTTTTTTTTTTGTTCTTTCTTTTTCTTTATGCATAGGACAACCTATGTGATGAAGAATCAGAACTTTGGTTTTGAAACAAAACTTTTTAGGATAACTCTATATTTGTTGTCTTAAGCTGTTTATAAATGCCAACTGTTGGTTTATGTTTTTTGAAATAACATTTGTGTCTTACTTCTTTTGAAAGTATCTGTCCTATTTCTGTGTCCTTAAGTAATAAAGCAGGATGGAAGAAAAAAAAAAGACTGAAGGTGCTAGATCTTTTTCTTTCTTTTTTTTTTTTTGCTCTGTGAAATAATACTTTTTATGTTGCTGAAGAAATTCTTTACCTTGTTTATATGGTTTATATAATTACTCAGTTCTTTAACACGTTGTTCTGAGCTCAGAATTTACCCATTAGTGCCCTAAGCCTCAGTTTTCTCCTTTATGGTATGAAAGTGATTCTGACCTTCTGTTGATCTGTGCACATGAGAAGTCTACTGCCAGTTCAGTGCAGTATGATTAGTCACACTGGATAAGTCATAATTGTATATTAAAGACTTCAGCATTGCCAGACTCAGCTTTGGATTTAAGAGACCCAAGAATGAAATCTACTACAGCTATATCAGATAATAGCAACTGTATTAGCAACTAATAGCACTTGTTCTATATGAGAAGTGGGGAACAGATAGCCAACCTTTAGCAGATGCATTGCATAGTGTTAACTATATTTTTTAAACTTGTCATACTTATTCACTAGCATAAGCAACATATCAGTTCAGATTAATTTTTTCTTTTCTTTTTCTGACGTGAAAATAATCTTGCCAAATACATAAATAAATCTAGGAAAAAGATAAAATATTCCATGTTCAACAAAATAGTCAATATTATTAAGTCTGAGGTGTTATTCCATATTATGTAGTATGAGAAGGTTTTTAGAATTAGTAGATGAAATAAAAAATGATTTATTTTCAAAGAGTTTTATTTATATGTAATTTTTGTTGTAAAAAATTTAGAACTTAGCTTTGGGTAGCCGTTTCACTTTGCATACTTAGTTTAATAAAAGTTTGAAAAAAAGATTGCAAATCAAAAGAAGCCTCAAAGTGCTCCTTTCCAAGCTCTGGAGAAAGTCAACTATAGAGAGAGAAGACGACATTGAAATTCTTCAGTGACTTTTTTTGTTAAACTTCATTAAAGTGGATGAAATGGGATCAATTTCAGAAGAGTGATGGGGCAGTAATGAAGAGAGGCCCAGTGCTATTGAAAGTGGCTCACATCTGATGTTTTTTATTCTGAGATCTGTTCCAGGGGAACATCCTTACTCCTTAGTTGCTGTTCTCTGTGTAATTATCACCTTCACTGCTAAGGACAGACTGCACATCATTTAATCACTCCATCGGAAAAGTCCTTGCCTGTGACATCCAAAAGCAAGAGGAAGGTGATACTGAAAAAGAAAAGGACACAGGAGGATTTTCTATTATTGTTAAACAGAGAATTTAAGCTTTTGTATTTTCTGTCTTTAAGATAACAAATGATAAATAAATATATTAAAGAAGGTAGCTGCTGTCACTCAAGCTGAAGTTTCTTTGAAATCCAACATGCATTCAACATCGATTCTTTTCAGTTTCCCAGATAAGATTACAAAACCCTAAAATCTATTAAGCCATTAGATAATATAACTGTTCATCAGCGTTTTATGGTCAGTAAGAGACACTGTAGCACTGTGTCTAATGATCTGAATCAGGAGATCTGATTCTCACTGATTCTGTGTTTGTGCAATTGATCTTGGTTAGTTAGGTCTCCCCTGACATCATATTTTTTATTTGCTTATGTATAACTTGTTTGGAATCAAGACTTTTTATAATACATTTTTATGGGATTTTTTTTGAATTTGATGCCTCTTGATGCCTCAATTGATCCATCAATTTGGACAAAATATCAATATCAATCACAGCATGTTAAATGATTGTTCCTATATACTTATAAATACCTCCCAAAACACCTCCTATATAAATACTGTTTAAAAAATTCTTTTGTGATGACATTCATGGAAGATGCAGCAATTTTCTTCAGTACGGAGTCATCTAAATTCCTGGCTTTACAAGTAGCATACTTTAGTAGCAATATTCTAACAAAATTGAGTGCCATATCTATTCTTAGTTTTCCATTACTATCCTTTCACTCTTTCAAGTAAGATCTGTACAAAATGAACCTGTATCAGTCCCATAGTCATGGATATAGTGACTTATCATCTCACTAAATCAGATGCTCTCATACCTTCTTGCTGAAAAAAATTATTACTACATTTCAACAGTATTATTTCCAAAGATCTCCCTAAGTCTGAAATAACTATTTAGACAGAGTAACTTGCTCTTATAGAGAAGAAAGGAACATGCTTGCAAACCCATATAATTTTTTTAATATATAACACTATCCATACCAAATGTACCTCTAAAATTAACTGATTTTGAATAAGATTTAAGATAAATTCTGCTTCTTGAAAATCTCATTGCTTGTATGGTCAGCACCAATTGTACAAAAATGCAATATGTCATGTAATTATTCTCATGTTAGTTTTAAATAAATAAATGTTATGTTTCCAAAAATCATGAAACTATTTGTTGAGGGAGAAATGAGTTTTTTCTTTTCTGTCTCTCTTTTCTTCTTTCTCTTTTTTTCCTCTCATAATATATTAAGAACAAGCTTTTCAAAAGTAACAATTAGGATCATTTCTAGAAACAACTGAGCATCCGTTTCCTGAAATTAGATCTTTTAATGGTATAAAATTGATCCAATATTTCATAAAACTTTTTCCAAGGGGTAGAATTTTATCTCTCATATGTAGTGAGTTTGAGAAACAGTTTACTTGTACTTGGAACTGATATTCAACATCTTTAATTTGATTTTTCAGAAAATTATTTCCAAACCATCATAAGCATTAAACACACACATTCTGAAAAGTACAAAGAATAATATTGTAAAGATAAGGATTTGTGTGTGTGTGTGTGTGTGTGTGTGTGTGTTTAGCATGAAAATAAGAAGGGTGAGCAGAAGAAATAAACATGAAAATCCTTTCCATAAGAATCTGTTGACCCCAGAAAAGTAAGTTTCAGAAAGGTCTGTGAAGAGTATTGGAAAAGACAAATATGTTATGACATTTTCAAGTTATACTGCTTTCTCTATCTTCTGTCTCAAATGTGGAACTGCTGTTCTCTTAATGTGACAAAATCCCATTGCTCTCAGCTTGATAATTAAAGTGCAGTAATACTTCAGGTGATAAAAACATGAAGAGACATGTTAATATTTCAAATATTTTTTCCCTCTCTCCTCCATTTTATTCAAAGGTGGAACTAACAATACCTATTTAGTTGGAAAGACACAATGATTGAACAACAGTTCAAATATGGTAGACATGTTTAAATTAAAGGTCACTGCCAAAAGAGCAGTCATTCTGAATTCCATCACACGTAGCAGAAAAAATATGTCAGGTTGCCTGGAAAGCCTATTGGGGCTAAATCACGTTTAGATGTTTGGATCAGATGATTGTTTATTTAAAATACATAGTGCATATACCTTAGGGAAATGTCTGATATTTTTTGCAAAGAAATGAATATAAATTTCCAACTGAATATCATAGCAACAAACAAACAAATATAACTTTTTCTACTTCATAAAGATTTTTTTGAATGTATTTTCTTCATTTAAGCCTTTGAAATATATTAATTCATATTTTATTGTCTAGCCCTTTTCCTTCCTTCACAGAGCCATTAGGACAGCATCCCCTGAGCATTCAATTTACGACTTTAGAGTCTGGTCCTCCAGTCATTTTTTAGACGTGTGAAACTTCATATTCAGGCAAAGTCTCATTGAATTACATCAGTCTAACTGGGGACAGGACTATATGACCAGAAAGAACCACTAAGGTCATCAAGTTCTTTCCTCCAAAGTTTGTCAATTGTTTGTACTACAAGACAACGGCTACTTTCATCATATCTCACAAAGCACTTTCAAGACCCTGTGACAAAACAAGCCATGATACCATATAAGTAGTCATAACTGTAGCATGTCCCAGGAAAGAATAGGGTAGATTAACACCTTTACCAATGTTAAGCTTTACTAGAGCAAAAACAAAGTAACTCAAAGTATATTGGCAGACTGTAGAAAATGACAGAAACCTACCCAGAACTGCATCCTTTTGCCTTTCTTATTTACTTCTCATGTGGAAGAAAAGGATAAAGCTCAAGAAAGAACCAATCATAATTGAATGAAAATTGAGGTCCAAAAAGTAAAAAGCTGAAAAGAAAGTCAAATCCTTGTGAAGAAATTCTCTCTCTGATGGGTCACTTTTCAGGAAATAGAATTATTTTAGAAAAATGCTTTCAACTATAATTTAAATTTCTTCTAAGTAGAGTCAAACTTAATTACTAAGAAAACAATCAATTGGCTGATAGAGGAAAAGCAGAATATAACCCGATGTCCCAATGTGAACTTAACAAGAGCAAGTACATTTATCTACAAGGCAATGTCAAAGGCATTTTTTTGATGTCACAAATTTTTGCCTTCACTCTCACGAACTACCCAAAAATCACATTGTCCAAATTATACATATTGACTGAAATGACCTCACATGAAAATCTGGGTTCTTTAAAACCACTAAAAATATTCTACAAAAAAATTGATTTAAAAGTTCAAAACTGATATCAAGTAGTTAATAAAGTTACAACAAGAAACTTAGAAAATTTTAAAATTTGTTTATTGTAAATAACTTCTCTCTCAAATCACATCACTTTTTTGAAATAATATCCTTTTCCCCTGATCATCCCCCTCTTTCAATATGGCTTGTGAGGAGGGAAGGGAAGCATTAGCGTTTTTTATTCAGGTATGCAGCCAGGCAGCAGAGAAGAGGAAATGATTATTTTTTAACTGAATGCACCAGTAGAGATACACCCAACTTGCTCAAATTAGTTTTATTTTTCAAAGTTTCCAGAGGAGTAGAATGCAGGATCCATAGCCTACATATTAACAGCACCAATTATCCAAATGACTGCTGCTGTTCTGAAGCTCTATATATTTCAGCAGATATATTTTTTTTCCTTATGCTTTGTGCTCAAAGTCTGAAATGAAATAAGATAAACCAGAGAAGTATTGTTGGTGTCATTCACTTTTTTTAAACAAACAAACACACAAAATCTACTTACCATTGAATCTATCAGACTAATTAACTCCTATGATGAAATTAAATGCATTCTGCATACATTTATTAGAAATATATGGGCACATGCTAGTTTTAGGGTTTCTGATTTTGCTTATTTATGTTTTTGCCTTAGCTTATGCTCCTCATAAGGAACAAAAACTCCAGCTCAAATATCTCTGTGTTCTGACTTGCTTTTCCAATTGCCACTGATTATCTGAATGGCATTGATTGTAACTTCGCAGCAAGCTGATGATTTTTTCTTCCTCTTTCAGCCAGAAATGCTTTTCATATATTTTGAATATTTTTTACATATTCACAAGGTCAAAAAAAATGGATAACAATAACAACAATGACAACAACAATAATAATTAAGGAAAATGTATGCCCAAGGGTGTTTTGATTTTTATGGGTTTAATTGGAAAGATTTTAAGTTATGATCCAATTTTTGATCTCTAAACATATAGGTGAAATATTTTGGCTCATACACGCATCTGAAAACCAATATTACATGTTCAACTTAATAATCTAAGGAGTTTCTTATTCCTGTATTTGGTATCTAAAATTATTGATTATATTTCCTTATGAAAATATATTTATTTATTTAACTGATATGTATAATAGTGGACATGAAAATAAATTGTCAAGTATGTACCTTAATTGATATCATAATACTATAAATTAAATAACTATGTTAATTTTAGTGTAATCAAATCCTTATTTAAGACAATATATTATGAAAAGTTATTTGCTAGGAAAATCCTATGGAGACTTGCTATCATTTTCTGAATATTATCCTGAGGCATTGAGCTTTAGTTAAAATTTCATTACAGGACTACTAAATTTCAAAGAATTTTTACATGATGCTCCACAATGTGATACATACTTTAGACTAATCTATTGCCTTTCAAAACCAATCATTGTATCGAGCAGCTAAGATATCTAGGTAATTCATTTTAAGCTTATGAGGCAGCATATGCAAAGAATCTCTTCCTTATTTTCACTTTAATTGGAGGCCAATAAAAACTACAGTTCATGAAGAAGTTTTAATGCACCATTAAATAGAATCACTTCCAAGAAAATTGACACTTTTGTTACAGTTGAATATGCACAATGGAAAGACATGTCTTCATCTTTTGGCAGCTACCTGGTAAATATCTCTCTAATGTTCACAATTTACTCTTCCAATTTTTATTATTATCTACAGAGAAATTATGTAGTATATTAAAGAATCAGGACAGAACTTTATTCAGCTAATTACGTATGAATTTTTGTTACTTCACTTTTTTTATAAAAAGCCTTCTAGGATAGACCAATATTTTTCTTGATACATGTTTCTAAGTAGTTCTTTGAAGAATGATACTTCTTTTTCTGCTAACTCATCTAAGTGCAAACAAAAATCTCTCTCTGAGAAATGAGTTTCAAACAAAGGAATATGTCTGTAATTATAAACAAGTAAATATATAATTGTAACCATTAATATCTAAAATCTCTCTCATTTGCTCAAACCAAATAATAACTGGCTCAAATTTTAGTGTTTGCAAAATTTAGTAGTATTAGTACCTTCAAAATGCATTCTCTATAACAAAACACATCTGTGTTTTAGTGTCTGACTCAGGAAATTGGCAATACGTCCTTCAGTTGACTTTGGTCAGTAGCAAGGGTATTTCTCATTCCTATAATTAGAAATAAATTTGAGAACTCTGTGACTTGAAGCTTTTCCTGATC
>JAWLRI010000128.1:1031744-1063345 GCA_034781795.1 Crypturellus tataupa | reverse complement strand
TCAGTAGCAAGGGTATTTCTCATTCCTATAATTAGAAATAAATTTGAGAACTCTGTGACTTGAAGCTTTTCCTGATCTTTGACTAGCTCTGCACACAGGTCTCCTTTTTATTTTTTTCCCCTGGAAAAAATGTTCTTCTTGCAACATTGAAATTGAATTTCTGTAAATATCACTTCCAGTTATATTCTGTTTCCCCAACCGTTCCCCAAGTACTCTCAAAGAGGGAACACAAAGGCTATGTATGTAAGAACAAAACCATTTGGTTAAAAAGGTTTTGGTTAGAAATGTCTATGTATTTTTTTAGTGTGGCACATACAGTAAGACTACAAACAACTAAGACACATGCTGTACTCAAAGTTTGGCTTAAGTGTTGATTTCAATGTCCTCTGCTTTCAGTCTTGAAGACAAGAGTCCAAACCCATGCAGCAGGAGAATGCATGAAGATGCCTCTGTTTATCAGGTTCGTACAACAAAGTGTTCGGATCATCTGGGGCTGAGGAAACCTTAGAAGCCTGGTTATAGATTATAAAGTTACCTAGGTTATAGAGTTACCTACCCTGACCACAGTTTCAATGGTTAGAATATGAGAATATGATGGGAATACGGCAATTTCTCTCTTCTCTTAGACAAAAAAATATATATATTATTTTCCCAATGGGAATTTTCAGAACATACACTTCGTGACTTTTGCAAAGCAAGGCCTGAAGCTTCTTTTCAGCCCAGAAGTACACTCTGGAGAATGGTAAGATTTTGGAAGCATACTTGCAATTAAAATTTCTGAAGAATTCTCATTCATATTTTCATCTTTTCTGATTATCTTTATAGCTTTCTTTCTCCCCACATAGTCCAAGGTATCCATGCATTTACTTCTCAGCACTGGCTTTTGCTATAAGGAGAAATTCACTGAAATCAAAGAGTGAAAAGCTGATATCATGGATTTCTAAAGCCTCTTTTAGGTCAGGCCCTGACAAAAAAAAAAATCTTACCTTACTCAAAGTTATTATATATATATATATATATATATATACACACACACCAATAAGAACACACTTTATAAGTTATACCTCGAAATCATTTTTCTTTATTTTAGCACTTAGAGGTTCACAATATTGTGCTTTTCTCCTCTCTAACTCTCTTCCTTCCCTTTGTGAAGTGCACTGAATCCATTCAAGGCATTTTAGATAGATGAAAGTTCTCTGAAAGATGTTCATATTATCTGGCCTTCTGAGGGTCTGATTACTTTACTATTGGACATCAATACATTTCTTTCAACACCATTGACATCTCATTAATTGTGAGTAAATTCATGCCAGGTTCTTGAAAGTATTGTAATTGATGCCCAGTGGCATCCAACCAGACTCTTAAATTGTCCATCAATAAGGTATCATGTAAATTCTGTCCTTGTGGAACAATGGACCTACTTTATTTAGACCCCAACAGAAAACCCCAAATATATTTTGGAATACTCAACATGTGCTAAAATCATCTTGTCCAACCTCCCTGCAAATGCAGGGTCACTTAGAGTGTGTGCCCCAGATTTACACCCTTTTACAGTGGGTTTTGAAGATCTCCAGAGAAGGAGACTCCACAACCTATCTTGGCAACCCATTCCAGTGCTCTGTCATCCTCACTGTTAAGAATTTTTTCCTTAAGTTCCTGTGGGACTTTTGATGCTTCAGTTTGTGGCCATTTCTTCCAGTCCTACCGGTGGCTACCACTGAAAAGAGGCTGGCCACATCCTCCTCACTCCCTGTCTTAAAATATTTATACATGATCAGGTCCCCTCTCAGCCTTCTCTTCTTCAGGCTGAACAGGCCCAGCTCTCTCAACTTTTCCTCATAGGGCAGATGTTCCAGGCCTCTGATCATCCTCATAGCACTCTCTGCTAATTCCACATCCCTCTTACACCCCAGAACTGGACACAGCACTCCGGATGTGGCCTCCCCAGGACTGAACAGAGGGGGACGATCACCCCTTGACCTACTGGAGACACTCTTCTTAATGCAGGCGAGGATCCTATTGGCCTTCTTGGCCACGGGAGCACACTGCTCCCTCATGGTCAACTTTTTGTCAACCATGACACTCAGGTTTAAGGATTAAAATTAAGTTCCATGAGATAAAAATATGAAAAATATGACCTCCAGTAACAAAAGTTTGGCTAGTGCAACCCCAATGTACACTTCAACATTGAAGGAAAGTTCTTGATCTCTCACAATTTCTAACTGTGGTAGAATTACTTGAAAAGGGGAAACTTATAGAAAAACTAGGGAGAAGTTAGGCAACCTTGATGATTTGATGTAAAAGTGAAATAATTAGCTATGTTTTCTCACTTTAGTAGTCCTGGAAGCAATAGGAATGGGTAAAAAATATTCACCTTTTTCTTTTTTTATCATGAAAGAATAAATGGAGAAACAAAGCATTACTGTGTATTAACATAAATTTTGACAAAATGGAAATTGCCTTTTCCTGCTCTACAAATCCTATTACTGACTAGTCCAAGCTCAACAGCTATCAACAGATGAAGAATAAGTCATAGTTCAAAACATAACAGAGTGTGGAAGAATTGCTTGAAAAGGAGGAACTTAGAGAAAAGCTAGAACTTAAGAGAAGTTTTGGCATTACAGCAGCTTGCTTGGGGTGATATACAGTTGTCACTTCCAGGATGGTTGGTACGCACGGACTCTGCTCCTCCGCGGTTCCCTCGGCAGCAGAATCTGCCCTCCTTGCAGCTGCACAGGGGAGTAAGGGAGGCTGGAGCAGAATGAAGACACCACAGCCAAACTCTGCTGCACTCCCTGTGCTGGGCGGCTGATAAACCACATAGTAGCTACCCAATGGGCAAGAGATGTCTGGTGCTGAGCCAGTAAGGGAGGAAAATCACTCCTTTTGGATGAATTTTGCTCATTATAAGATCATTATAATGTCAAAACACACCTCCATCCCAAAAGTTACCCATCTCCGAGGTACGACCACTCCTCACTGAGCATGCGCTCTGGATATTCGATTGACTGAACCTTTAAATGAAAGCGAGAAACTTTTTCACAAATCAATAACAAGTATGACTATAGTCACTCAAGCTCCACCTGAATGTAAAGAAAAGTATAAAATGTGAACTAAGGAGGAAAAAGACAAGGAGGGAAGAATCCATCGTAACTCCTGAGTCAGTCACAGGTTGATCCCCCTTTCCTCCCCTCAGGTCTGAGGAGACTTAAGACTGAGGGCCCTCTCCTATCTTCTGGTGTGAGTGATGACTGCACATTTGTACATCACAGCTAGCTAAAAATCCTATGCTGTAGTAGAGAATTTTCTGTACTGACATCCGAAAATGTTACATTTGAATAAAATAAGTCGTGAACTCAACTACTTATTTGGGGAGTGATCCCACCTACAGTTGACATACTATTCGTGAATCCGATAATGCCAGAGTTGAGCTTATAGCTGATCATACTATTCAGGAACTCGATTCTCTGTTTTGAAGGGAATTGGACCTACAGTCAACAGACTGTGAATCTGATGCTTCCAGTCAGATGTATAGCTAACACAGTGTATCCCCTTCCCCTCCACCTTTTGTGAAGGTTTTTACAGTCCTTCACATTCATAAGAATAAAAGAATCAGTCAAAATGTACATTTTAACAGTGAGTTGCCTTCCTTGGAGTAATAATCAGTGCCACACGATGGTTTTAGTATCTAGGCTTTTCTTTATAAAACTTTCTTTTCTATGTTCATTTGTTTGGTTTGGTTTGGTTTGATTTTGTCTTTCCATTCAGAAAATATCTATTAATATTAGAATCCTATTTTATTTTCATTTTTTTTCTAAAAGCCACTTCCGTCTATCCCAAATACCTTTGCAAAATGTGTCTAGTTATAGTCAATAGATAAACAGGTGTAACTAAAGTATTTAATATTCTGAATGTCTTGATCATAAGGAATAAAGCTATTCTCATTTTTCTAGTGAGTTTAAAGTAGTAATTTTTTGAATTTGTTGTTACCATATTAGCATAGTGTTTATTATTTAATGAGTCTGTAAGGGGAAATTATACCTGACTGCCTGAGATACATTTTTGCAGTATATTCTTACATTTCTCTGGCCACAGGCAAAAGAAAGGGATTGGCTATGAAAAAATTACCAACTGTGCAAGCATAAAGGCATGATTTTGAAGGAAGCATATCAATCCTAATATATATACCAGGTGAACATTTAACTTACTTACAAAAATAAAAATCTTTTTTAGCAGTTGTCCATTGCTTTTATCAAAACTGGAAAAAATAACAAATATGTTCTTATTTATTTAACTTTCTTGTTCTTACATCTAATTCTACAAAATTCCATAATAATTATGTGCAATTTTCTAATTTAAGTTATTACAATTTCTTCGAAAAGGCAGTTGAATCTCTTCATATGTGAATAAGTCAAATGTATAATTCTGATATTTTACTGCAATTGCACTGCAGCTACAGACAAATTTAATGTGAAATAATACTGTATACAGAATTTCAATTACCATGAAAATCTATATTAATAATATCTCTCATAGCTCTGCAGATACCTTAGAAGCAGAGGTAGTGAAATAAAAAATTGATAAGAAGCTTATTTTATCAAATGAGATTAAAATTTTCAAGAACAATTGTAGCCTTCATAAGGCTAACATCCTTATTTAAGTTTATATATTGAGATCCAAAATTTTCCTTAAGCTTTAATTCATATTTTCTATGTAATTTTAGTTTTTTATGGAAAGAAAGGTATGTATTTGGCATATTTAATATGCATATTGCAAATATTAACTATGCATTAAAGATTTATATTTCAGAATGCAATGCTATAATATATTAAATATCAGTTTTATACTCTATATTATAATGAATATTCATATATTTTAAAGAAGATTTCCATGTTTATATAAATGAGTTTTTATATTTTCAAAAAAAGGATGTTACTTTCTTTTCAGTCTGGTCCATCACTGAGAAGCAGGATGTTTTCTCCTAAATATTAATTCAGTAATATTAGCAAGAGTCATTGTGGTCATTAAATGTTTTCTTCAGGTTCAAAATCAGGAACAAATGTATAATGTAGTAAAAGGCAAAGAAAGAGAAACATGAGGAAATGGCAATAAAACTTTAAAAAATACTACCTACCTACAATCATCAAAACAAAAAATATGACAAGTGAAAGGAATCCTTAAAATTTACAGCTATTAGGTTACTTTTTTTTTTGTCTGCACATCTTTTCAACATTAATTGTTATAATGTTCAACTTTACTGAAATGAGCACCTGACTTGATTATGCTAAGAAATAAAAAACATAAAAGAGAGTAATGAGTGTCAGGATTCCATGTAAAAGGAAATAAAAGTAGAGTCAAGAATGAATTCATTTCTTAAGACCTGAAATTGTCTATGCAGGTATGTTTCTATATGTGATCAGTTCTTGATGAGGCTCAAGTACTATTCAAAAGTCCATTTCCACTCAGTAAGCATTTTAACATATGCTTAATATCACTATTAGGAATGAATATGATATAATTTTCAGGATCTTATGAAATGCAAACCTTAGGACTAATTTGAACCCTTCTTTTTTTTTTTTTTTTTTTTCCTTTTATATCTGATGCTAGAATGTAGCTCCCTGTAATTCCATAATACAATTTACATTTATGCAAATCCATTTGACATATGTATGTAGATATACTGTCGCCTTTCGAATCGGCGTGACGGTGTAGCTCAGAAAGCGGCTCAGCGACCCACCTAGGATCGCTCGGGCCATCTGTACCCGGACACCAACGAGGCAGGTGGCAAATGGCTGTTTATTGATACGTGCTTATATAGTTAGGGTTTACACGTCACTTCTGTCTGCTTACGTCATTAGGGGGAGGAGCTTCCCGTACATCGCAATATCTTCCAGTTGCCTGACCCCTATCAAAACTGAAACATACTGCAACAATATACTCTAGTAAAAGTTATATGATACAATACTATGTTTCAAAGCTGATATCAGAACTAATGTTCAAAATCCATTTTCTTTATCACTGATATAGAATATACTGAAGTCAAATTACAATGGGTTAGTTAAGTCATAAAATATTAAACACATTTTTTTTTTCTCTGTGAGCAAAGAAGTCAATTGTTATTTCTACTGTACTTTGTAAAAAAAAGTGTATCTATCATCGATTTTCAATTTTATATTAAATATTACAATGTCTTGGTCATGTAGAGTGATGCAGTAATATTTTGTATTTCATTAATGTATTAATATTTTAAGTCTGTCACATTCATTATTAATTGCAATATTAAATTACCGAGGATCAATATGACCATCAAGTTTACATGCTGTGCTTAGATTATTAAGGAATAATAAAATATTTAGAAAGATAACTTAATTGTATTCACTTCATAAAGTGATTGTTAGTCAGTTACATCATGAATTCAGACTTCCATATTTTAGATAACATAAAGATAGATAAGCTTGAGAAGAATATTATTAAGGTTGCAAATTCAATACCAAAAACTTTGGAAATCAAGAACTAAGACTGACAGAATTAAAGTTATCTTTATTTCTCATGCATACATTATGATATTATTTGCTATGTAACAAAAATTGTCCTATTTTCCTTAGCTGTTTTGATGTGTTAAGGCAATGTTCACATAACAAATAACAATGCAATACATTCTTTTCTTGTTCTGTGTGGGTTTTGTGCCTTTTCTCAAGTCCCCTTCTCAAGACAACATGATCAAAAGTCCTTTTCTCAAGACAACATGATCGATTTGCTCATGTCATTTTCTTAGGCTTTAATCATTGTTTATCTGAATTTTCCACATTCAGAAATTTATTTCTGAAATATCCCTGTAAGATAAAGGCACCTTTTTTTTTTTTCAGTGTAAGAATATCCAATTCCATCTCCTAACACATCTCATGGCAGACATACCTGCGTAGCATTAGTCTTGACAACAATAGTACATATTAAAGCAAATCCACTACCTAGTCTAGAGACGCATTTTGCCCAGGAATGCCTGTGTTCATAGAGCCTCTAGTAACATGTTTTTCAGATTATTTAGTAGGACCACAACAACAGTCTTGTACTTTGGGATTATTTCTCTCAATGAGACTATATTTATTTTTTAATCCACCATCACTTCACCAGTCATTTTTTTTATCTTTCAGCTTGGCAGAAAATTAATGCTACATTTTGCATAGTCTGTCTCATAAGAATAAAGTCCGTTGGCATCTGTAACATCTGAATGAAAAATTAGACAAATTAAAAACAGTGGGAACTAAAAGCTATCCTGAGCGTTTTTTTAATCTGAAGTATTCCTCCAGTGGATTCTTTACCAATCTACCTGCCAGGAGTGCGTATTGCTGTGCAACATATAAGATTAAGCAAAGTTTCAACAGTTCAGTTGTGTTGGCATTGAACTTGTTTCATTTGGAACTTATTCAAGTGGAAGTAGTATTTAGGTATGGATTAATCATCAATTTAAACACAGAGAATAAAGACAAACTGACTAACTGAATGATTTAAAGCAGTGTAATTCACTGGTCTTTTCTGATTTGATATTTTGAAGTTCTGAAAGAAGAATTTCTAGTTTTACCTCATCAGGCTCCTAGGTGTAGCATAACTATTTGTAATCCACAAGTTAAGGATATCCACCAGCTTCATGGAGGTACATTATCTTTAAAGATTGTGTGATAACTATTTTTTCCATGTAGAAGAAGACAGGCCTTGGGGATTCTTCTGAAAAAAATCATTTATATGTCTAACATTTCCAAAATCCCTGTGGCTCATAGAGGAAAAGGAAGAAAGAAAACATATACAAAATTTGCTGCTTTAAAATGACCCTTTATCTAGTTTGGCTTAGGAATGATTGAATAAAATTGTCCCACAAAATTATCATATACCTTACAGACAAAATGATGGCAAATATCACCAAAATTTGAGAAAGATAGCTTATGAATATTCCTGGAACCTAAAAATTGAATTTATGGCAAATTGGATAAAAGTCTTTTAAAGAGATAATGAAACTGTACACAACGTGCCACAGCCAGCAGTAACATACCACAAATGTAAAGGAGAAGGCTGGCATACCTTGCTCTTTGATTAACATATCATTTCATAGAGATCCACAAGGATTTTGTAATCACATCTCAGTTTCTCTTTAAATATCACAGATTTCAATGCCCTTAAATTAGTTTTAATGCCTATATACACACAGGAGAATAAGATACTCTGTTAAGCTATGTAATTAAAGTATTTGTAATGAAAATATACAGATCCAGTTATGTAACAGGAAAGTTAATAAGTGCATCCCCATGAGTAAGAAGTCAGGTGGGGGACCTGAGGCCTGTGTGGATGAGCAAGGTGTTCCTGGCAAAACTCAAACATAAGAAGGCAGTATACAGAATGTGGAAAAAAGGGCAGGCTCCTTGGGAGGAATATAGGAATGATGTCAGGGAATGCAGGAATGTGACAATGAAGACTAAGGTGTAGTTGGAATTAAATCTGTCAAGGGATGTTAAAGATAACAAGAAGAACTTCTTCAAATATATCAGCATCAAAAGGAAGATTAGAGAAGATGCGTCCACTCGTGAATGCAGTGTGTGTCCTCGTTATGAAAAACACAGAAAAAGCAGAGCTACTGAATGCCTTCTTTGCTTCAGTGTTTACCTAGGGCAGCCCTTTAGAGTCCCAGACCCTAGAGACAATAGAAGAAGCTGGGAGAGAGGAAGACTTGCCCTGACTGGAGGAAGATTGGGTTAAAGAACACTTAAGTAAACTTGTTACTCACAGATCCATGGATCCTGATGGGATGCACTCAGGAGTGCTGCATGAGCTGGCAGATATTATTGCTAAGCCGCTCTCCATCATCTTTGAAAGCTCCTGGAGAAGAGTGTTGCAATTTGAGGTGAGTGGGGAGGAAAATTTGGTAAGAGATGAATCAATCCCCTTGCGTTCTAGTTAGTCCTCAGAGGTTAGAGGGACTGGGAGCTGCTAGACTCATATCTATTAATAGGGATACCAAATACTGTGGTAACTATAGACCCGAGTCTGGCAGTACAGGATTCACAGTCTGTAGGTCCAATTGCCTTCAAAGCAGCGAATCAGTTCCTGAACAGTATGATCAGCTGTAGGCCTGACTCTGGCAGTATTGTGTTCATGTCTGTCAACTGTTTGGTCCAATCACCTTCAAAACAAGTAGTTGAGTTCATGAATAGCACAACTTATTCAAATGTAGCATTTACAAAGCAGATTTTGGATGTCAGTACAGGAAGTTCTCTACTATGGTATGGGGTTTTCAGCTAGTGCCTAACTTACAAATGCACAATCATCACTCACCCCAGAAGATGCGAGAGGACTCTCAGTCTCAAGGAATCTCCTCAGGTGGTGTCCCAACCTGACTGGAGGAAAGGGGTTCAGCCTGTCGACTGACCCAGAAGTTACGATGGAATCTTCCTTCTCCCCTCTTCTTCCTCTCCCTTCCTCATTCTTACCTCTCCTTCTTCCTTCTTTCTCCTTCCTTAGTTCACCTTTTATTTATTTTCTTTTACATTTAGGTGGACCTTGAGTGAACTCTAGTCTTACTTACTTTCATTATTGATTTGACTAAAAAGTCTCTCAAGTTAATCAAAAATCCAGAAAGCATGATCAGTGAGGAATGGTTGTTCCTTGGAAGCTGATAACTTTTGGGATGGGGTTGTGTATTGCTATTATAATGAGATTAGAATGAGAAGTATGAGTAAAAAACATTGGAAGGGACTGATCTGCTACCATTGCTGCCCATAACCAGGCATCTTATCATACTATGTGGTTTATCATCAGCTGCTTGGTACAACCAGATTGCCACCTCTGCAGGGAGTACAACAGAGTTTGGCCTCTGTGTCCTCACTCCGCTCCACTCTCCATTCATTCATCAGCTGCACGACATCATCAGGTTACCACCTCCTCAGGGAAGCCAACAAAGTTTGGCCATGGTGTCTCCATTCTGCTCCACTCTTGGTTTACTCTCACTAGTGTGTGCTAGGAGGACAGATTGTGTTGCCAAGGAGAAGTAGAATCCCTAGGCCCTAGTTTTTGTCTAATTTCCCCTTTCTTGAGCAATTCTCCCACAAATGGGAGAGGTCCCTGAGGACTGGAAGAAAGACAGCGTCACACAGGCCTTCAAAAATGGCAAGAAGGAGAACCCAGGCAACTACAGGCCAGTCAGCCGCACCTCCAACCCTGGAAGATGAATGGAACAGCTCAGCCTGGTTGTTGTTTCTAAGCATGTGGAGGACAAGAAGGTGCTCCGGAGTAGTCGGCATGGGCTCACCAAGGGGAAATCATGCTCGACTAAGCTGGTAACCATCTATGATGGAATGACTGACTGGATAGATGAGGGGAGAGGGGTGTATGTCAGCAAGGCTTTTGACACCTTCACTCACAGCATCCTTTCAGACAAAATCCAGAAGTGTGAGTTAGATTGATGGACAGTGTGGTAGATTAATAACTGGCTGGATGGCAGAGCTCAGAGAGTTGTGATCAGTGAAGCAGAGTCTAGTTTGGGGCCTGTAGCTAATGGTGTCCCTCAGGGGTCAGTTCTTGGTCCAGGGCTGTCCTGGATGAAGGAACGGAGGTCTCCCTCAGCAAGTTTGCCAGTTATATGAAAGTGGGAGGAGTAGCTGATACCGCAGAGGGCTGCGCTGCCATCCAGAGAGACCCAGACAGGACTGGACAACTGGCTGGTGAGAAACTTCATGAAGTCTAACAAGGGCAAGTGAAATATCCTGCACCTGGAGAGGAATAACCACAGACACTAGTAGGGGCTGGGAAGCGACCTTCTGGAAAATAGCTCTGCAGAGAAGGACCTGAGTGTCATGGTTGGCAAGAAGTTGACCATGAGGGAGCAGTATGCCCTCATGGCCAAGAAGACCAATAGGATTCACGTCTGCATTAAGAAGAGTGTCTCCAAGGGGTGATCGTCCCCCTCTATTCAGCTCTGGGGAGACCACATCTGGAGTGCTGTGTCCAGTTCTGGGCTCCCCAGTGCAAGAGGGATGTGGAATTAGTAGAGAGAGTCCAACGCAGGGCTATGAGGCCTGGAACAACTGCCCTGTGAGGAAAAGCTGAGAGCGCTCAGCCTGTTCAGCCTGAAGAAGAGAAGGCTGAGAGGGGACCTGATCATGTATTAATATCTTAAGGGAGGGAGTGAGGAGGATGTGGCCAGCCTCTTTTCAGTGGTAGCAACTGGTAGGACAGGAGGAAACGACCACAAACCGAAGCACCAAAAGCTCCATAGGACCTTAAGGAAAAAATTCTTAACAGAGAGGATGACAGAGCACTGGAATGGGTTGCCAAGAGAAGTTGTGGAGTCTCCTTCTCTGGAGATTTTGGAAACCCACTTGGATGCAATACTGTGTAACATGCTGTAGGTGATCCTGTACGTAGGGATTGGATGAGATGATCCCTAAAGGTCTCTTCCAACCTGAATGATTCTAGGATTCTATGAGTAAGGATATAGCAAGGCACAGTGAAGTCTAGGGTGCTGTAACATCTCTGTCAAACAACTGCTTCTGGGGAGAAGGCATTGCTTCTTGGTAACTGCTAAAGAAAAAGCATCAAAAAGCATTCTTCATGCTTACTAGCAGATATATGATTTCACATCCAAAAGGCAATGTGTTCAGCCCAAGGTCTGAATTGCATTTCACAGAAGTTCAGGGATAAATGTCTCAGTCTGGATGGTTCGCCAACACCTGTGTGCCTGACTGTCCACGGTACCCACACGGTAGTAGCACAATCTGCTCTAGGGGAGGCAAATTAACAGCAGAGCAGGTAGAATCCATCTGTGAGCAAGGTACAAGAACCAGTCCCTAGAGCAGAATGCAAAAGCAATATAAATTTCATGCTTCTCTCTGCCTTGATTATAGAGGAAGAATGAAGAAATTATGCACCAAATGAAGGTAATTCAGGCTAATATCTAAAGATAAATGGAATGAACACATTTTTTTTATTCTAAGTCTTTTTTTTTTTATTTCAGCTTATGCACATTTTTCCCTCCTCTTGATTATTTCTTATGTTCTAATAGGCTGTGAGAGATTTGAGCAGCTATTCATATTACATTTCAACTTTCCTTAGGTAAATTTCAGCCATGAAATAGAAGCCTAATTGAAGCAAACATTTCCTCGAAGATTGTCTATTTATAACTCTTATTGTATATTTCTGCAGTGTGTCTCCCCCTGTATTCAAAGAACAAAATTCAGCAATTCTTTGTAAGAAAACAAAATCTGTCACCTGTCTCTCTCCCTACAGCGCAACCTCAGATTTCCTTTATTGACTACTCAGGTCCAAGGGCATGTCCACCTCCTGAGTAAAATCTTTGTTTATTTATTTATTTATTTTCCTCTCAGAGACCTCTCAGAAAGTCCATGTAATTGTTCTGGCAATGTGAGGTGTCTGATGAAATGCAAAGTCAGGTGACAGGCTAGAAAGATGTGAACCTGCTCCCTGGTGAAATTAAAAAGCCAAGGCAGCTCTTTGAATAAGTGTATTTTCCAGTTTTAGAAAGGTAACAACCCTTACCTTGAGTTCACTCTCTTTTCTCCACTAGCATTTCATGTTGCTGTCACTTGAAAGAATGCTGTAAAGTAGTTCAGGTCCTAAAATTTAACCTATGCTTAAAACTGTTGCAATCCTGCAAGGAACATTTGCCATATTCTCTCTGCATTAAATGTCCAGGGGAAAAAAAATCTAGCAGACCAGCACAAAAAGACACTTTATAAAGAAGCAAAAAGGTGTTTGTGCATGATTTTTAGGACTATATGAACTTTTTTGGTATCTAGGTCACATATACTAATGCTGATGCTGAAGATACTTCTCTACCTTCCCCCTCACCCAAGATGAATATAACCTCATAAACGCTGACCCAGATCATCAGATTTAAGGAGAATATAAAGATCTAGTTCATACAAAAAAGCCAGTCTCTCTCTGGCTCTTCTGTCTGTGCACAAGGTAAAATACTTGAGGGCAAGAAGTAGAACTGGACAGATATTATTCTCTGACGGGGCTTATGGAAAACTGAGAGAAAGAACAGCTTAGGTCAACTTTTTTGTTGTTTTTGCAGGACTATAGGGCATTCTCTAGAGAGTAAAATATTAAGGTACATATAAAAAATTGGGAAATACCCTGCTGGAAAGATTTTGGAAAATAAGCATGACTATGACATTTCTAAGGAAAAGAGAAAGAAGTAAAGGAAAAGGGAAGACATAAGGCAAAGAAAAGAGGAAGAAGAAGAAGATAACATAATAAGGTTAGAGAATAACATCGAAGTTCCTAAATGCCACTCTGATGTATCATAGAATCATAGATCACGGAATCATAGAATCCTTAAGGTTGGAGAAGACCTCTAGAGGTCATCTAATCCAACCCTGAGCATGCGGCACAGGACCGCACCCAAGCAGGTTTTGAATATCTCCAGAAAAGGAGATTCCACAACATACATGTAAAGTATATATTCTCCATACCTAGCCCAAAGGGGTCTCCTAGACTGACTATTTTCTCTTAACAAAACTGTGATAAATGCAGTCAGTTATAATAGATTGGAATAGAAAAGTACCTATAAGACAGGAATAAATACTAAAAGAAAATAAAGGAACTATGGTGTCTGCTATTTTTAGCATTGAAAAATGTTTTATAAATGTGACAAAGCACTACGTACCTCTAGATTAATACAGTGTCCAGAGCTTCCTCAGGTCTCCAATGGCCTATGGGCAGACAACTGTTCAAGTATGTTGATAACTTGATAGGAAAATTTAATTCCTTATGTTCTTGATCATGATGCATTTCTCATATTATCTGTTGAAAGCAGGTGTAACAGATGCTACACCTAACAAGCTGCACTTGGGTATACACGTTGAACACCAGAAATTTAAATGAAGTCTGGGCCCATGCCTCTGAAGTTGGAATTTAGACATCTGTTTCAATTTCAATATATTTTGCTCTTAGTATTTTCACCAAAACAGTGTTCTCCATTGCTTACCTCCGTTTGATAATAATCTGATTCAAATAATTTCTCTTGCCTCGGCAGAAGTGCTTCCTTAATTACTCACAGAAATGGACATGATAGCTTTCAGAATTTAACCCAGTACTTTAAATAATTCCTCTGAATTTTCATAGGTAATTATATTATATTTTTCATCATTTTGGAAGCTTTCTAGAAAACAAAGAACACCTCTGGCTGGTCAGGATGAAAGCCTCATAGTGAAAAAATGGATATATATCTGTACATGAATATATAAAATATGGATCCTTGCAGTGACTGGGCTTAAACATGTCTGGATCCTCAATGTCCAGGTTGCTCCCACAAGCCTCCGAGTCCAACAGCCCCATGATAGCTGTTGCTCATTGAGCTGCACATATGTTTCCTCCAATAATTGGCTTTAGACACTGACTCTACCCATCATTGGCCTCTGGATTTCCCCTTCTCCTCATTGCCTCATGCTCATACATGCACCCATGATGGGTCTCTCCATCAGCTGGTCCAGGTCTTAGCAGTAGCCAATCCCCGGAGGTCCTAGTCTCTGTCAGATGACCTGAGCTCTGCAGTACCTCCCAGTAGCCAGCGTTCATACCCCATGGTCTCTTCAGTGTCGAACCCAGACTTATAGTTGCTCTGTCACACAAATCCCAAGCAAAGAGCCAGTTATACATGTCCTCCTCCTCCAACTCTTCTCCAGCATCCCACCAGGGCATAAGCTTGGGGGAGCAACCCCTTGGCCTGGGACACTCCGGAGAGCCTCTCTTGCTGTTCCCATTTGCAGAGATCCTGGTCGCAAGACCAATGGTCTCTTGGGCAGCCTGGGCAGGGGTCAGTTCACAGACTTGTGTCCTTGCCTGGGTGCTAGGGATTTCTTGCCTGCTCTTGGGGCAGTGGACTCCTTTGCAGCTGTAATGAGAGCCTTAATTGCCTTCCAGAAATCATGACCTTGTTTCTACATTTAGGAAAAAAAATACTAGCAAAATAAATACTATATAATAAATGCAAGGTTTTAAAGTTGGCTGCATGTCATCTAGCCATATATGCAAAGTATACATCCAATTCTGTGCTAGTCACTCAAATTGGTCAACTTCTTGCACGAAATGTAATGAGCGGTGAGCATTTCAGTCCCACTGGGTCTTGCCCTCCAAACAGCACTCATTCTGTAACAAGGCCAATGAACCATCTCTACACCATCTCACATCATTCTCTTTTAAAACCAATAAGACATAAATAGTGTATGAATCATGACTCTATATGTCAATATCATTCTGTCTGTTTACAAAAACAAATGCAAATGTTTTCATGGTATTATCAAAAGGAATATGTACTTATATATAAACATGCATATATGCTTTGTTTGTTTATTTTCCTTGATTTTCCTGCTTTACAAAAGACTTCAAAGTATAAAGTCCAGTTCACAAAATAAAGAAACATGGAACCAATTACACTAGCATCATATAGCTGAACTTGCCTGCTTTATGAAGCATTCATTTAGATGTAAATAAATTAGACATCACTAAAATGTATCATTCATCACTGTTCATCGCAACTGGATAATTCTGTTTGTTGTAAACAAATGGGTCATTATAAAATAGAATTGACACAGCTTAAGAACTGCTGGTTTATAGTGGAAATATGAAGGTAACAATAGCTGTTACATTTCCTCCTTGTCCTTTGTTTAAAATTAAATGAGATATTAGAGACTGGAACAAAAAAAAATTATTTTGTGACTTATATTATTCCCTTTAAAATATATTATACTAGCAATATAGTCATAGATTTTGTTATTATTTTGTATAGTAAACTATATTTAGTTTGATTGTGCTATGGAATAGTATTGCTCTTCTGCACATTGACATCTTTTCTGATGTAATGGAGTCTGTAAAGTCTACATTCATTAAACGTAGAAAGTGAAAGTCAGACACTACATGAAAAGTCGTGGTAGTGATGGAGGCTTTTTATACTTTTTTTTAATTGAGTCCTGAAATAGAACTGAGGGTCCAGATAATGATAAGAACTTCCTTTAATTTCTTTTGAATTACTTCAGAGATTTTGAGATTTTGAGAGTTGACCTTCAAGTCCACACAAACCCATCAAATGATTTACTCCATAGTTCTGTTTGAAACAAATTATTCCATTTCATCTCACCAGTCATATAGGGAAGAGCAGATGGACCGACTTTTGAATGACTGAGGTATTAGTGAACTGAAAGGTAATTAAGGAAATACACTGGTTTAGAAAGTCTGTGAAAGTCAGAAGTATTCCATCATGAAGTAAAAGGTCAAATTATTGTCTACTGGATAAATATATGATATTCAATAGATGTCTAATAGTCCCAGAAAGTTGTAATATTCTTTTTTTCCCTTCTCTTTTGATTTTATGCAGTAATTGCCAAAAGATTGAATCATGAATTCACCTCCAGCTTCATGCAGAACAGCACATATGACCAAAAAATATCAAAAGAAATCTTCAATTTTCTCCAAAGTATAATGTGTTCCTGTATAGTTACTTCTATCTATAGATGATTCATGACTGAAGGCCCATGTATTTGTCCTTATAGCACCAATTCTGATGATTAAGGGTTTGTGTGCTGGACTTAAATGTTGCGTGCAGTTTTAGACCTGGTTCTTAAACTGTGTGATTAATATCATAGTTCTGCTGGTCATAAAACAGGTTTTACTGGGGTCAGGATATCAGCCTCATGCACTTAGTGAAGATACTCTCAAAAAGTGAAGATACTAATCTAAAGGGGGTAATTAATCTTCATCTATAATATGTGGAAGACCACTACTAACAAAAAGTAATTTTCCCAGGTATTTTGGATGATCCAGCTATCTGAGATACTTTTATACAGAACCTCAGGGTGCACCAGGTACCTATACTCTTCCTAGAAGCACAGCATTAAGAGCTCAGTCACTAGTTTCTACTAATTGCTCCAAAGTCCACTTCAATTCCCAATCTTCTAGGCATTTAGTCTTGATTAGCCAACTAGCTTAACTCAATGTTAGATCTGTTGCTCAGATTTCTTTAGATTTATCAGGCGAGTAGAAGATAACAGATGTCATAGTGTATGTTGTTGACCAAATACATATGGCAGTCTGACTGACAAATAGTCTTAAATCAATTCATTCAGATTATTGATATCCACTATATGGATTAAGATCTATTGTATTGTGAATTGTCCTATTAATAATCAATCTGTATGTGCTTTTAACCTCACTTAACCACGCACACACATTAATATTTAGCAGCTCATGTTTAGTTAATTGTCTGTATTTTTAAAGTCATATATGCACATTTCTGATTCTACATCCTTTTCTACCAATGATATTACACTATAGGTGTCAGTATAGACTTTTGTCAGGCCTTTGATGGACTGCTGGCATCTAGGTTTTTAGTGTATTATCTGCCTGCTTGTCAGTCACACTCTCAGGTTCTTCATTATGTCATTTGCACAGCTACATTATTTAGATTTCTTATATATCCAGCTTTCATATCCTTGCTTTAGCTTCCACTTATCTCCCCTCACTAGCTACAGAGGGAGCTGGATGACTGCTTCAGACTAGATACTTAGGCTTTAAGGGTCTAAACTTGGAAAAAAGATACTTCACACCCATACTTTTGATACCCAAATTGAGACTCTGTAAGGTAGGTTTGATTTTCAAAAAAGACAGAGACTCCATCTTCCGAATGTCAGACCAAGCTAAATTAAGCACTCAGAAGTTGAAGTGCTCAGAATCATCAAATTCTTTTGACAGCATTGATTAATGAAATACAGATTCAAAGAGATTCTCTGTGCATAAAATAGAGAGCACTCTTTCAACTGGTGCTATCTTTAAAACTTATATAAACATTAATCATTTTCGTTGCGATCTGAAATACTTACTTTGCATCTAGAAATGATCTCTTCTCCACAAAGAGTCTGAGCCCTCATGAAAACACTACTATTTTGTGAAGGTGTATTCACATGCACATGTATATTTATAGAACTTATACTACATGAACAGGAGTGAGTTTTAAAACACTAGACCCTAGTCTTCACAGGATATCAGGTGTTACTCTTGGCTGTGCTGGTGGATTAATTGTATCCTTTACAAAGGTCAGTGTGGCAGACAAGGATTGCAAAGAAACTCCTTTGGAGATGGCTATCTGCTGGATAAATTATCTTGTGCTTTATCTTGATTATGGTTTATTCTATATTCCAAAGAAGCTTAAGCAGATGAAACCCACAGTCGATAAATACAGATTACTCAGCTTTCATTGAAAACTGATCTCCACCGCCAGGGAAATCCATAGTAGACCTGTTCCTTAAACACAACAAAAATGTTTCACTTTTAGTGCAGACAAATAGAGTCTCAGTTTTGGATGGACAGCCGATGCAGTGGAACAACTCCTAAATTGCTGATTATGCTTTGTTCTTTTTATTGTATCTGCATATATATACTGAAATAAATGAGTAGGATCACTGGTACTATTTTAAAAATAAAAGTATGCATGGATCTAGGTTCTTTTAAATCCTAAAAATATAATTAGAATCAGGAAGAAATAGAGATACATCCATCAAATGACTGAATCATATCTTTTTTTTTTTTTTAAACTGTTTTGGCAAGGTGATGGCAGGATACGACTATGTGAACAAACATGACATTAGAAAATTAGGTGAACTGTCTACTCCATGCTTTTATAATTCTGAAATTCTTCTACTAATTAGTTCTTATAATAAGAACTTATATAAAGGAGAAGGAAGAAGTGTTTTTCTGTAGAATATGTCAAAAGAGTTGATGGCATTCACTTTTGAGCAAGACATTCCCATCCACTAGTGCCTTATTAGCAATATGCTAGTAGCAATTTTTATTATCATTATTACTAAGGAGGAAAAGTGAGGAAAGAAAAAGAAGCAAAGGCTTCTCCAGGACCTAGTGATAGGGAAAAATCAACAATAATACTTAATCACAGGAACCAGGCCAGTCATCCTCTAAGCATATCATTAGGGATGTTACACAAGCTATATGATATATATACTCTTACTCGCATATATATGTATGTATGTATGACTGGTCAAAGAGAAGACAAGGTATCTTCCCAGCCATTCAACAAAAATTACCACCAAGAAGATTTTGTCAAATGGTAGAGGACAGCAAGATGTTTGTTACTGAATACTTGAGTGATACTGAAGTAGTGTAGAAAAATATTCTTGCTCCATTTTGCTTGAATTATAACCTCATAAAACATAGGGACAAATAGGTCAGCAAGCCATAAGGTTGCCATTGAAGGTCTATTATTTTTCACTTGTGAAGTAATAGAAATCATTAATATCAAAATACTTGAACAAAATATAACAAAAAAAATCCATGTTGGATAATGACTATATTAATAAAAAATTTAGTTTTCATTCTCATATGAAACAACACAAAATAATAGTTCTCAATATAGTAGCTATCTATCTAAAACAATCTGGAGTAGAAGGGTTTACTGCAAGAGCTAAGATCAAAGAAAAGTGTGTTTATGAGAAAAGATGTTTTTGAGAGAATAGGATTTAGTACTTTAAATTGTATTAAGAAATCCAATAATAAAAATCAGTCAGTTCTACTGACATGACAGTCTATAGACATGACATCAGTAAGGCACAGTAATGAACAGAGATTGATGTCTAAGCATGAATTCAGAAAAATTAACTATATCCCTGGTGTAGGAAGCGTGAGTGAAAATTCTTAGAAAACATTGAGGTTATGACTTAGAAAACTGAAAGGTTAAGGGAATGACATCAAAAACAAGATGGAAATATTCAAAAAAAAAAGAGTTGAAAGCTGGAGAACTTAAAACAGCTTTACAAAAAAATAACACATTAATATACTCTCAGAAAAATGATAAAAGATATCACATATATGGGTAGAACAAACTCCCAAAAATCAATCAGAACAAATTGTTACTAAAAGAAAAATACAGAAAATTAGTGAAAACACGCACAGTGCAGTAGGGGGTTGACTTCATGTTACAGAGAAAAAGAATGACACTATCTGATTAAAGAGATTAATTGCATGAAGAGGATGAAAAAATATTCAGCATTGGTGTTAGGGAAGAGAGCATTAAAAACAAAACAAAACCAACCAAAAAACAACAACAACAAAAAAAGAAGATTGAAAGTATCTTGTATAAAAGATGTGCATAACATCTCCACACAGTCAAATCAGGAGAAACTGCATAGCAGAACAATGTTAATTGCAAAAATAGCTTAGCTCATCAGAAATTTTCTAACTATTGGCTGACCATGTTTCCTAAAAATATATAACTCTAATGGATGAGAGATTGTATGAACTGGGGTACTTACAGCTGTTTTCTGCTTTACTTTATTCATTTTGAGTTTTTTTTTGTTTCTATGTCCTTTTAAAATTCTGGTTTAAAACACGTAGGTGCTGTAGAAAGCAGAACATGTTTACCAGGACTAACTATCTGAATGTTCTAATCACATGTTTTGCTGTCTTTGTGATGCAAAAAAGCTATGGCTCTACTGTAACCCAGCTTCAATAGGAGGAGTAAAATGCATGCCCTGTCGAGATGAAAAGCTAGTGGGTTTAAATGTGTTCCTGAAATGTGGCTATAGAGAGATGCCAGAGTTTCCACTTATCTTTCAAGAGCAATGTTTTTGTTTATCAAACTATTATGGCAAGAAGTAGATTCCACCTTCTTTGCTTAAAAAAAAAGATCCCAAATTTTTACAACAATGGTGTATTCTGAGTCTTACGGCGATGTAAGCATGACATTAGGCAATTATATTCTAAAGTATAGTAGTGGAGTCAAAGCAGCTGACAAATGCCTATCTTCCCATACTAAATATGCTTTATTCTGATCAATTTCACTAGAAACTGATCATTCTGTATCAGTGGTTATTGCACTCTTTGGAAAAATAGAGAAATTTGAGGGGGAAAATTGTCAAAATAAGTTAGAATCGGTTCTTCTATGTAGACACTTTCATAAGAGTTTCAAGGTAGGTGAAGAGGCATACAGCCTTGTTCAGTTGTATGTTGGTTCTGGGCTGCAGATGCATAGATTTCATTGACAAAACACTCAGAAGTATTGTCCACCAAGAGGCGTATACTCAGCAGAGCTTAACTAGATTGCCTGTCTCTGTGAGACTGTTCTTATTAGCAGAAATTCAAATTCTTTATAATCATATTTCTCCAAGACAGGGGAAATAACAGTCAAAATCACTCAATCTGAGAGTAAGAAATAATTTGACTTATGTTGTACCCTCTTTGTTCTATTCCTATCTACTGTGGTTTGTAATTACTAAATACTTTATATATAATTTTCTTACCAATATCCAAAGCTAGAAACTGTATTAAGAGAAAATCTAGGTGTGCCTGAATATGATTTATTCTGAATGAAAAATTATTAATTCAGTTGGACCTGAAGTGATGTGAACACTGTAGTTTGTGTGGTGATATCTCTTGGCAATTCTCGAATAAACTCTGCTAATTGAAACTACCTGTTAGTCTGCACACAGTATTTATGGTTGCCCCCATGTTATCATTTTTCTGCATTGAACTATTCACGGAGAGGCACGGTGGCCAAGTGGTAAGGCGTCGGTCTCGTAAACCGAAGATCACGGGTTCGAACCCCGTCCGTGCCTGGTCAGTCACTCTACCATCACTCCTGGTGATGGAGCAGCTAATTCTGGAGACCATCTCTAGGCATGTCAAGGAGAGGAGCGGGAGTAGTCAGCATGGATTCACCAGTGGGAATCTGTGCTTAACCAGCCTAATAGCTGTTCCCCAGTGGTATGGACGAGGGGAGAGCAGTGGATGTTGTCTACCTCGACTTCAGCAAGGCTATGAAAAGTCAGTTGAATAAGAATGATATTAATGGAATGAAGTGCAGTAAAATGCATACTGGAAAAAAAAAGCAGTTAAAAAAAAAAAAAAGGATAAAGCATCTATTTCAAATCTGGAGTGAGAATATCAGAGTACCATTGTGTTTTCAAACTAAGCTTGATCTTCATCTTTAGAATATTCTGAAAGGGATTTCAGTATTAACAGATTAAATTACTTCTTTTTCACTTATCTAACAGATTCTCAGTTCTTCTTATACCAAAATATATTCCTGTTACAACTTCAACAATTCTGAAGTGATCACATGCTAATTCTTAGATAGCTAAATGAAATTAATTCCACTCCTATTGCTGTTTTACTGTGTAGATCTGCAAAATCTTGCAGGTAAGAGACATGGAGCATGGTTAGGAGGATATAGGGAAATCAATCTCTTTCTGTCTGATTCAAGTATCAAGTTTTCCAGGCTTCATTATGTCACTAACATCCAGTAGTTAAACCAGCAAAGATCCCGACATTCTGCACAGCAAGGTAGTGGTGGACACTCAAAATCAGAAAGTAACTTTGGTACAGACATGAGACAAAGAAAGAAATTATGGTTTACGTCTAGCTGAGCATCCTGTCTTTCTCTTTATTATGTGTTCATATTTTTCAGCAAAATTTCCTCCCATTCTCCTGTAGAGTATACCTTCAACAAGTGTGATATTCAGGTTTAACAGCCCCTTAAATCTAGGGACTTAGGAAAGAAGTTTAGAACATAACCAGTCTATCTGTGGCTAAACGTTATCTGTCAATACTTTTTACTTTTTTCCATGTGTTTAGGGCCTTGATACCTCTTTAATGGATGCACTTCGCAGGAGCAATCCTTTATAATACTCTAAAAACAGACATAAGTAAAACAACCCAAACCACATCCATTGTTAATAATTGATGTTCATTCAACATTGGCAAGCATTGATTATAGGCTTAAAAGGAAGTTGTTTGCAGTATTGATTTGGATGCTTTTGGCTTGAAACTGAAAGCTGCATGCACTTAATGGAAGCTGGTTACATTTCTTAAAAAATTAAGCAGTCATTAAGTTTATGTGATTTGCTATCCTTTTGTGTGTGTGTGTGTGTGTGTGTGTAGCAGGGGGATAGGTTGTATGCCCTTGAGAAAATGTCAAAAATATGTTACATTTTGCAACCTTTAAAAATAGACTAGCCTAATAAATAGTCATGAAAATTTACAAAAGGCTCTATGTTTGCTATGTGTCGGCAAATTTGAAGATTAAAAATAAAGGAGAGAGAGAGGGAGAGAGAGAAAGCTGTTGCTTAATGATGAAGACAACCTTTCAGAAAAGATTTCTGCTGTTATTTTTTCTGCTTTCTCTGTATAGTAATGTCACAACTGGACTGATTTTTTTATATTCGTTTCCTTGACTGAAAAATACAACCTAAAAACAGGCAAGCCTAAAGATAGGGAAAATATATAACTTCATTAAGTACATATATAGTTATTGTTTTCTTGGAGAGCAGTGTCTGATTGGAAGTGAATTGAAGGTTTGGGAGATGATTCTGTTTCCATTAAATGTCCAGTATATGAAAAAAAAAAATCACAACAATTAAACAGTCCCCTCAGAATTTCATTTTTATGCTAGTTTCAGTAGTACTGTTCAGTTTCTTTAAGCGTGACCTCCACTTCTACCTCTAAAATAACATTCAAAAATGTCAATTAAATATCAGTGCAGACTAATCTTTACTATTGGCCTATTGGCATGAAACTTGCTAATAGGGAAATGACCATAACTGAGCATAACATGAATTGATGGCTTATTTGTACTGAATTACTTTTTAGAATATATCTAAAAGACTGCAAGAACATATACAAAATTTTAAGCTGTTGAGATACTGAGACCAATCAAAATAAATTTGCCATTGTAATTAATCATTAAATTGTTATTCATTCAGTTAAGTGAGATTTAAGTGAAATTTTGACAAATTGAGTTTGACCATTCTTCTAGTTGATATCTACTGATGGAGAGACAGATAAAGGCTGTGCTTATTTAAAAAGCAAAGACAGAAAACAGGACTTAATAATTTGAAAACTATGTCTCACAAAAGAAGTAGAAACCTGATTACATGTAAAGAATCTACACTATGTCCCATATATGATTAAAACATTTAGGACCTGATTTACAACAGGGCTAAGAAGTCACACTTGGAATCAAAATTAGTGCATTTTGATTATATAGTGCTTCTGAAAGGCTAATTGCTTTCAGAACATACTGGCAAAGTGTCTGAAAAAAAATATCTTAATCCATATCTTAATTGTTCAAATGTAAAGGAGGAATAATATCTTCACCTAATCTTACAAGGAAAATGCATTTTGTGCATAAGGATGTGGTTGCTATGGGACAGATCACTTCAGAAATCTTCAATCCTCACTCCAAATAGTTTCTAAAACAAATTATTCAAATCACAGTCATCAAGAGGAAGAGGAGTCACATTAAACAATGATAGTTTCAGGTGATATAATTTAAAAACCCCATTTCTACAGAGCAGGTGAAGGTGAGGATCCATTAAGTATCATAAACAGGTCATTTACAGTATTCCTCTATTTTGGCTTTTATGTCTTAATATTTTTTCAAATGTAAAGTCTTCTAATACCAATTATAAGTAAGATAAACTATGTAATATGCAACTAAATTGAATCAATGTACCCATTGAGGTCAGATCTCCAGGACTTCTAGACTTACTCTTCTCATTAAAATAATTACATTGTGAATGATTGGAGTAAATCTGAAAACAAATTGCATGGCTAATCGTTTTCCAACAATAATGGCATAACTAAAGACATTTTTCTGTACACACATAGAATATTTCTTTTTAGCTATTTCCAAGGATTTTGAACAATATTTGTTTGCTCTCATTTATTGTTACAATAAAATATCTATTATGCAATAAAATCTCTTGGTCTCAGCTGATAAGGGAAACATTAATGTGTTAAACATTAGAAAAATAGGCAAGAATTTAACATTTGCAAACAAGATGAAAAACTCCACTAATAATGAGGAACAGTTGTTAATGAACTCAATACTGACATATTTTAAAATTCACCTAATTTTTAAAATTTAAATTAAAAAAATGAAAATAAACACAGAACAAAATATACATATGTACATAAGTGTGTTTGTGTGTATAAGTGGTTGTATACACACACATACACACATTATATATATAACATACTACTACTATAACTGTTTACGAGAAGCTTATTTTGCTATTTAGATTGTGGGACTTCTGCCTAAGGGCTCAAAATGCACCTGGCAGAATTTTTGTAAGTATCACTTGTAAAGAATTTTCTATCTGCAGCCTTAAATGTCTACATGCATTAGAAATATTGAGCCAATGTGTCCATAAAAGAAAATAAAACCCTCAGTTCCCATTACTGTCTTGCATGGTTGCAAGTAGGCACAAGTAGGAGAAAGTACACGGGGTGTACAGCTTATTTACTCCCTGTTCTTTACACCAGAGCAAAATGTCCTGCAGAGTAACAGAACAGGTAGTACCCTGGTCCTCATTTACTGAACTGGGACTTGAACTGGGACTAATGTCATAGGCTTCACATCCTAAGATTAGGGCATGCCAGCTCAGTCACTCCTGCAACCCTGGGCTCCCTGCAAGCTTCTATGAATGTCACCAGCTGTGCATAGCTCTGGGTTACAACTCTTTCTTAATCTTTTCAACACAATTTGCTTAGGACAATATTGAAAACAACATTCATAAAATCCTGCAATCTTGTTTGGAGAGGCCATGGGGTAAGATAAAAAAAAATAGGAGCTCTACACCTGCCACAGGCTTCTGAACGATTGCTTTCCTAGAGGACATTTCCATGTAAATGCTAATGTACTGGAAATCTGGCCTATGTGCCCACAGGCTAAAAATGAAGTAGACTAGAGAAAATTGCTTATAAGGAATTCTTCTATTCCTTTGATTACCTTGGAAGATTGATTATGCAAGCTGTAGGTAGCTGGACTTAGTCAGACGTAACTATGCGCAACGCAATCTTTCAGCTTGTCTTCATCTTCAGCACTTCAGAAATGACCTGCAATTCCTTGCAACTTTACAAATAGACACTAGTCTTTCATGGGCTGGCACTGCCAACATGTATTTAAACAAGGAAAAGAGTGATAGGTAATCATGGAACAAAATAAAAAAAATGTAGAAAAAAAGATACTCTTAAATGAAATTTAAAATTGAAAAAATATGCTTTATCTCTTTATCTCTTTCTTTATCATCTTTATCTCTTTCTTTTCATCCCATCCCATAGAACAAATAAATATCCATAGAAGTTTTATAGCAAATGACAAAAAATCACAAACAAGCATTCTCAGTTCTATGGATTTGAAGGGTCTGTGATGCACCTGTGCAGTGCGGTCTAGGGCAGAGAGCTATGTCTGCTTTACTGACTGAATACAGATAACTTTCAGAACGGAAGACACATAAAATGACTCTGATTTTGAGTTAATATATTCACATAGTTCTAAACTATTTAAAGGGGAAGAAAGTGCAGGTCATGTAGTCATGGACATGTTGACATGCCCATGACATGTCCATGACAGTCACATGTGAACTGTCTACAAAGAGTAGGCAGAGGTGTGTGTAAGTAAAAGAAAGGCACAGTAAGTCTCCCATTAGCATTTCAACAGTAGTTCTGCACCTGGTGCCTTACCTTTCAGTACTTTTGATTAACTTAGTTAAAGGTTTTTTCCAAGTTTTATACTCCTTCCAGGTTCAGAGTAATGATTGCAGATTAATATGAAGATAATGATGCATTGTCTTCATTCACACATACAACATACAGCCCCCGTTTATCTTGTGCAAAGATCTATCCAAATGGGTCAGCTAGCAATTTTACACTCCCAATGGCAATTAGTCATAGTTACTGACAACGGTAATTTCACTAGTATCAACAATGACTCTCATAATTGACTTTTCTTTACTAAAATTTAGTAAAGAATTGGTATTTCTTTACTAAAATGTAATTACCCAGAACACCACACAGCACACACCAGGGCCTCCAGGGTCTCCTCTGCAAAGCTACTGTCAAGCTGATTGACTCCCAGTCTCTACTGATTCCTGGGATTATGCCTCTGCAGGTGCAGAATGCTGCACTTAATGAGGTTCCCCCACTCCATTTCTCTAGCCAAGGTCCTTCTAAGTAGCAGAACAACCATCTGGTGTACCAGCCACTGCTCCCAACCTGGTACTGTGCGCAAGTTTGCTGAGAGTGCATTCAGTCCCATCATCCAGGTTACTGAGGATGTCAAATGGTATTGACCACAGAATCAGCCACTGGGGGACACCACTGGTAATTGGTATCCACCTGGACTTCATGTTACTGATCACAATACTCTGAACCTGACAGTTCAGAAAATTTTCAATACGCCTCACTGTTCATTATCTACTGCTCTTCCCTCATTCACCAAGCCATTTACCTCATCATATAAAGATATCAGGCTGGTTAAGCACATTTTCCCCTTCATAAACCATGCTGACTACTTCTGATCCCCTCCTGCCCTTCATATGTCCAGACCTAGCTTTGCTATCATCTTCCCAGAGAATGAGATGGAGGTGTCCAACCTGTAGGTTCCCTAATCCTCTTTCTTGCCCTTTTTGAAAATAAAACCTTTCTGTGTTTTCTTTCTTTGTTTATTTATTTGTTTGTGTGTTTTGTTGTTGATGGTGTTTTTCTTCTTTACAAGCTGACATCCTGACTGAACACTGGCATGTTTGTACTTACATAGGCCCTATGAAGCAATCCTGGCCAGGATGCTACAGGAGTCAGATTTCAGAACATTTTCCAACCCTGGGATTTTTTCATGTACATTTAGCCCTCTGCATGAGATTTCATTGAATTGCTAAACTAATAATTGCACCTATACGAGATTGGACTTTAGAGTAAACTTAACTGTTGGAGGACCTTGACCCTAAAGTCTTATCTATTTTCAATATCAATTTAATGAGCACATTCATACTTTATTGCTTAATTACATTACACATCAATGATTTTTGCATTTTGATTAGGCAATAATTCTATGTAATTCTCTGGATCATTTGAGGATACGCCCATGAAACATCTAAACCATTCCGATGAGTTCCAAGAAGGGCAAAATATATGCTTCAGACTCTTTAAACTTGCCACAGTGGTGTCATTTTATGACACGGTGGTGGTGTTTTCATCATTCTCTGCAATAAGCTTTATATTTCTAAAATGCTACAACTAAAGTTATTGTGCATTATATCTCTCACTACGTATCAATGATTGTAGTAGTTGTATCACTCTATATACAAACTCATAAGAGGACAGGAAGATATTGGTCTCATATTTCTTACACTTTTGATTATTTTGATTTTTTTTTTTTTTTTTTTTTTTGTACTTAACCAAGTTTAGTGGCCCTCTCATGCAATCTGTCACTGTTATCCTTAGCCAATTTCTTCCCTGCAGGTCCTGGCCATCATATTTCTTTAAAAATACATACTTCATACAAACTTTCTCTTCTTTTAAGATTGTTTCTTGTTTTACCTCTATATTTTTTATTTGACAGACAGTATGCAAAATGACTCTGGTGCCTAATTTTGGTCAAGGAACATCAGAATCAAAACTATGCTCAGCAATCAAAAAACTACTTAAATTTTTGGGGGATTTCTATACCATAGAGACAGTCACAACTACAGATGAAACGTGAGATTTATGGAACATGAAACATCACTACACAAAAATAGAGGTATGTTGGGCAAAATTTATGCCCCTGAAGAATGCTCATTCAACTTTAGATAAAGATAGTAGTCTGATCACACAGTCAGCGCTGACATTCTCTTTTCATAAGGGCTACCTGAAGGAACATGTTAATCACAATAGTGCATCCCACGATCAAAATAGACAATATTATTTCATATATTTTTGAGTTTAAAAAAGCTGTGAAACCCCCCGCAAAAAAAAAAAAAAAAAAAAAGTCTAAGCCATGTGGTATAGCTCCCTACTGCAGAAAAAAAAATGGAATCTGATGTTCATACTTTGCTTTATTTAGTTGGCTATAATTATATAATTGGCTAGAAATATATTTTAAAACTCTAGTCAAATTCTACCTAAATTTTATAGCTCTAGCCAACTAAGTGTACTTGCAATTTCAAGGAAATAAACTGAATTTGTACTGTTACAATTTAGATACTTCATAAATTTCACCTCTGACAAATAACATTAGTAGCTTTCTTTTAATTTCATTTTATTTTCTCACATTTACAGTCAGAGTCATTTCCAACTTAGTAACATTTTCTTCTCAAGGATGCTGGCTGTATCATTTACTTTGGTTGAATAGACCTTATTTACATGTGTATTTTTTTTTCAGTATATCTTCAGGCTATCTTGGCACCTTGGAAGATGTCATGCTCTCTAATTAGAGAATCTCCTAACTGCAGAGCATTAATGGCAGTCATTGCGGCTGTCAGCAGTTTTTCACTTTTCACATGAGGACACTGCTTGCTAATTGGATTAAGTCTGGATCTGACTGTAATCTCTGCAAGCAGCAGCTGAAGAAAGAACTGCCATCTCATACTAGGTTTGTGGGCTAGAAGGTGATGAATACAGCTAATAAGAGTAATTTAAAGCACAACCCATGCACAAAATTAATGCTACCTTATTTCCTTGATTAAAAATCTGCTTATCAATGGCAATAGCTCAACTGAAACATGACGTAATATTTTAAGATAGAGTAGACACTGATATTACTTCAATAAGATACTGTTTTAGGGAAGGTGAGTGAGTTTCCTTTATATTCCTTTATAGACATCATTTTTTTCAAAAGCAGTTAGGTAGTCTGTATGTATTTCTCTTCCCCTTTCCCTTTTTCTTCTTTTTTCCTTTTGGGAAAAAATGAAAATGTTAAGATAAACTAGTTTATCTCTATTTTTATTATTATTGTATTTTATTTTATTTTTTCATTATTTTTTCCTGATCAGTAACTTTGAATTTCAAGAAGCAGATAGTCTGGTCACCAGTCCAAGACTGCCAACACTCTGCACATAAAGATTTCTTTTCTCTAGGCTTACTCTCAGGAGCCTAATTGTCAATGTTTTACATCTCTTGATTTCTGCTGATTTTACCTTTTCCTGTCTCTGTCCATTTTTTCCCCATATACAAGAGCAGATAAATAGCTACCACTAAATCAATCTTCATCTCTTTGCATTTGCAGTAAGAACAGCCTCTGGTCAGGGTTACTGTTGTTTCAGTCATCATTAACATTTAACACCACTCTTACAGAGCCTGAAGTGAGAGGCAACATAAATAAACTCTATGATTGCTCATTGATCAAAGACAAGCTTTCCGTGAGCCATACAACATCTAGCATAAAGACATAGCTTCAATGTTGGGTGATTTCTTGAATCTTCAGCATTCCTAACAAGACATAGATTCAAGGCTTATGTTCAATAGCACTGCAAGGGAGGATAATCAAGAGCTGATGACTCTGCAGAGCTTTGGAAATTCAATCTAAAGAACATTGACCTGACAAGGATGGAGAAAAAGGAAATGGATGACAGACTCTTGAAGCTATTAAATGAATCTTGGTACATCCCAAGTGGGTATAGTGGGAGATTTTGAGATGAGTGGAGCGTTACAGACAGGAAGGGAAGAGCTAAGTCTTATTTGCAACTATCACTGTTGTAGCTGGATTATTGCCAGTCAAGAAGTCATACAAGAGTTAAGAGAAAAAATCTACATCTCCCCTTCCCAAACCTAAAAGGAACACCTTGAGGTCATTTTCATTCTGTTTTATTTGGTGTATGTATCTTCTTAAAATAGTAATATGTATATTTTTATAACCCATCCAGCTACCAAGGCGATAAAAAACAAGTCATCTTTCTCTCCAGCTGCGACTGACTTCTTTTGCAGCAATAGCTGAAAGAGAGAGCACCAAGTCCAAGTCCAAGTCCAAGTAGGTGAGCTAAAGAGCCTGAGGGTCACCAAGAGCAGCTCTTCAACACTGTCTCCATGAAGGCACTCAGAGCCATAAGACTCTGGAATTATAAGCCCCTAGAAAGAGCCTGCTTGGCAGTATAAAATTGTTCTGTCTCTTACTGAATCATGAAGAAGTCACTTTCTGTTAATATGAAAAATTGCTTCTTAAACAGGCCAGTATGCTATCTCTGAAAGTTCATGTGTCTTAACAGTCCTGATTTAGGGGGGAAGAATTAGTCTGTTGATGCAGTACGTGCAAGAAATGTCTCTTTAATGAATAAACCACCCTTTTTGGAAAAGTTTGAATGTATTTACACTAATAAACACGAACTTTTCAGGAGTAGTGTCCTATGATTGTAAATATTGTGGAACTGGAAGAAGAGTCCATGGAATAATTTCGACCCAGGCCAAAACACATCCTCCCAAATGATTCCTAAACATAGAAGCATTGTGAACTAAGCATTTGTGTCTGATTGCTGTGCTCTAGAAAACACGAGTTTGACACTAAATGTTTAAAACTAAGTGCCTTTCTGTGTCATCCAGGCTCAGACTAAGAAATGCCATACATACATGCAATTTAGCAGAAGGGAAAACTTATATGTCCACATATAGCTTATATGTCCACATCTTCACAACAGTCAAAATCATGTCTTCTCAATCACAAAACTTAATTTCGAATTTGAAGGTTAAATTCCTAAAAAAACTTTGGGACATTTCCCTTTCAGTAGCTTTCCTGGAGATAGACTTGTGTTGCTATATAGAAGCATTCCAATATACTGTTT
>JAWLRI010000128.1:1012236-1025693 GCA_034781795.1 Crypturellus tataupa | reverse complement strand
GCTACATTTAGAATTTCTGTCTAGATTTGGAATTACACTTTTGATCTTTCATCTGCCCTCATTACTGTGCTTTGATTCACACTGTATAGCCACCTTACAGCATGTGAACATGATTTATTTGGGATGAAACTAAAGTGGAAGATGAACTTGAGGAGTTCAGCCCTAATGGGAGTTCTTTCTAGAGGACCAGGCTAGTGCTCATTCCAGGGAGAGCCACCCCTAAACCCATGTAAAGTTTCAGTGCCGAGCCCCAGCAAGAAGCAGCCCCTATGGTGACACAAAACTGGACTGTGTAGACAGACATTGTCAAAAAAAGCCTTGTTTTTGTAATTATTAATGACTGACTAAAAGAATAAAGCAAAGGCTATATGCCTTCCTATTGGAAACTTCCTAATTCTAGGCAATTTTGATGATTTGATGTAAAAGTGAAATGTTTAGCTATGTTTTTTCACTTTAGTAGTCCTGGAAGCAATAGGAATGGGTAAAAAATATTCACCTTATTCTTTTTCTTTTTTTTTTTCATGAAAGAATAAATGAAGAAACAAAGCATTACTATGTATTAACATAAATTTTGACAAAATAGAAATTTTGCTCTACAAACCCTACTACTGACTAGTCCAAACTAAACAGCTATCAACAGGTGAAGAATAAGCCATAGTTTAAAACATAATAGAGTGTAGAAGTATTGCTTGAAAAGGAGGAACTTAGGGAAAAACTAGAACCTAACAGAAGTTTTGGCATTACAGCAGCTTGCTTGGAGTGATACATCGTTGCCACTTCCAGGAGAGTTGGTACACATGGACTCTGCTCCTCCAGGGTGCCCTCGGCATCACAATCTTCCCTCCTCACAGCTGCAAAGAGGAGTAAGGGAGGCTAGAGTGGAGGGAAGACACTGCAGCCAAACTCTGCTGCGCTCCTTGTGCTGGGCCGCTAATAAAACGCACAGTAGCTGCCCAATGGGCAATATATAATAAGATGTCTGGTGATGAGCCAGCAAGGGAGGCAAATCATACCATTTGGATGAACTTTACTTGAACTTTGCTCATTATAAGATCATTATAATGTCAAAATACAGCTCCATCCCAAAAGTTACCAGCCTCTGAGGTACGACCACTCCTCACTGATCATGTGCTCCAGGTATTTGTTTCAATTAAATTGTTTTCACCAAACAATAACTAAAGTAAGTATGACTACAGTCACTCAAGCTCCACCTAACTGTGAAAAAAAAATATATAAAAGGTGAACTAATGAGGAAAGAAGAAGGAGGGAAGATTCTATTGTAACTTGGATCAGTCAATGGGCTGAATACCTTTCCTCCCCTTAGACTGGGAAGCCACCTGAGGAGACTCATAAGTGAGGAGGGAAGAATCCATCATAACTTCTGGGATCAGTGAACGGGCTGATTCCCCTTTCCTCTCCTCGGGTTGGGATGCCGCCTGAGGAGACTCGAGACTGAGAGCCCTCTCCCATCTTCTGCGGTGAGTGATGATTGTGCCTTTGTACATCAGAGCTAGCTAAAAACCCCATGCTGTAATAGAGAATTTCCTGTACTGACATCCGAAACCTGCTTTGGAAACATTGCATTTGAATAAATCCTGCTGTTTGTGAACTTGACTACTTCTTTGGAAGGTGATGGGACCTACAGTTGACAGACTGTGAATCTGATGCTGCCAGAGTCTGGCCTATACCTACCAAAGTATATGATATCTCACCACCTCCTGCCCTGGTTTTCAAACTGCAACACATAGGGCTCAAAATGAAATAAAAATGAAGAGATTATAAAGTCAAATTTACTTTACAGCCCCTCCCATCCAAAGAAGTGGGAATGTGGAGCTTTGTTGAGCAAGCATAAAATCAGTTAAGGGAGCTTTCGAAAAATGTGCGTGCAGAATATTACGAAATCTGCATTTTGAACTACAGTGTGGAACAGAATAGATATCCATTCCCATTCATTTCACTTTCATCAAATAGCCCAATAAAGTACTTCTATCGTTCTCTGAAAGAAGACACCTTTTTCACCAAGCAATATAAACCAATATAATTTGGTCTGCAGTCTTTAATAGATACAGAGGAAAGTTGAAGGGATTGTTTTCAGTTGAGGTTACAAGCTAACAGACTTGAATAGTAGATATAAGCTTGCTGAAAGGCAAAATATCACTGAGTATTAACACCACACACTGCATATTTATGAAAAAATATTTTAAAATACGATCAAGTTTCTAAAAGCACAAATGACATGAGTCACTAAAACTTCTTTACTAACCCATTGATTTGTTCTGTACAGACATCACTGTTTGTTTTAATCAAAAGTAGAAAAAAATAATTTTAATAGTACTTTGAAAAGGAGGACAGTAAATATGTCATTTTAGAAAAATATGTATTGGAAAACAAAATTGTAAGCCCATAATAAAGGAAAAGAAAAATCATATTGCGGGCATATATACAATAAACAAAATTTACTTCATTATAACATTTATATGTGAGTTACCACAAATTTTCTAAGTTAATTTCCTTCCACAGCAATTGCATTTAGCGGCTTACATATCTCTTAGTGGTTAGGATGTTTAGGCACTTTACTAAGGAAGTGAAATTGTAACTGGATCTGGAAAGCTCTGGGTCTCCCTCTACCATTAAGGGTTATTAAGGATTAAGTCTTTGGCTGACCAAAAGGCAGATATAGACTTGAGAGTTCAACAGTCGTTAAGGTTGTTAATATTTTGTGAATACTGTTAAAATTGAAAATAAAATAAAAATAAAATAAACTTAAAATCTCTTCAAGCACTAGTAGAAATTAAAAAAAAAAAAATTACTCTTGAGAGCAGAAAATGGATTGAGTCAAACAAGTCTGATCATAGTAGTGGCAAAAATGGAAAGAAAATATTTTTGCAAGGTAAATAGCACTGCTGGGATCAAATCAAAAGCTCTGAAGTCTGGGTATGTTTAAATCTAGCTGTCGATTCCTGACTTGATCACACTAGATAAACTTCATGAATGGCAGATTGGAAATGATATGTCCCTGTGCTATGTGATGCTGAACAAGTAACTCAGATGAATAACAGCAAAAATCTGAAACAATTCTGTTGCTTGACACACTAATTGCTTTCCCAGATTACCTTCATTGTCATTTTCATTTCATTTCTGTATTCACCAAGTCCTTACCAAAACAAATTCTGATTTTTAGGAGAAAAAAGGAAAAAATCTAGTAATTCATTGTCTCTTAAAATAATTCTGAATTCTCTTTAAGATCTTCTTAGAGATCACCTCCAGCTTAGATGCTAAACCTTCTGACATTTAATTGTCTAAAAATATATATTTTTCCTTTTGACTGTATCTTGACAGTACTTAGCACTGCTATGAAGACATAAAGCAGTGAACAAAAAAGCCTGAGGGATGAAAGAAAAAAATAGAGCATGTTTTATGACTTTCTAATCTTCATTGACAGAATTTCTTCATACAGAAAGATTTAAAAGGTTATAGGATTTCTTTATGAGTTTATGAGTATGTCTCAATTTTAACTGCATATAAATGAAAATCTGAAAATTTACTTCTCTGTATAGCAGCCAATAGGATGCAAGTTCAGCAAGTTGAACAGCAGAAGTAAATATGGAAGTTTTGCATTATAAACATATATTACATAGATGAAGCCTGAAAAGAGAACACCGTGATCCTCTAAGCTAAAAATAAACAAAGTTGTATGTGGATAGCCCTGGGCAGCAAAGGGCTACTGCTGCAAATACCATTTTTAATTAAGAAGACAGTGTCCTTTTCTGTAAGCTAGAATTAAATCATTATCTCAGCATGGTGGTAAAGTACTCTGTATTTGTAGGAGGTGTAATCTATTGTGTAGAATTTAATTATTCTTGTGGGAGAGAAGAAGATAGGGTTAGAGTGCTCTCTAGTAGAAGAAAAATGAAGAGAAAGTTCCTAGTATTGATCCATACTTAAAACATTACAATCAATCATAGTTTACCCTTTTACTAGGCTTTCTAAGCTCACCTTGTTGCTGTTTTTGTATTACTTCTTTTATAAACCTTAACAGACCAATTTCTGTACCCACTGCAACAGCTGAGCTTCCTTCTAGAGACCCCGAACCAGGTTATCTTCCCTCAGAAGTCCCAAACTCCACTACTCCAAATGTTTCAAATTTGAAATTTTTGGTACTGAAGCTTTGCCTCTACCTGAGCACAGCAAACGTGGTAAAATGGTAAACACAGGTTAAATGGCAAACAACAGGCAAATCAGCTCAGTAAACCCAGACTACAGGCACCGTAAATACCTATACCACTTTACTGAGGCATGAGTCTTCATAAAACCTTTATAGTTTTAATAACCTTGAGCAAAATTCCCTCCAGTCTCCATCCTGCCAAGTATCACTTTACCCATCACATCAGCCACTCAGGGGCAGAACGATGCAGCTTTTTGGCATTATTTCCTCAGTACAAGAGGGATGTGGAGCTGGTAGAGGGAATGCAGCGCAGGGCTACAAGGATGATCAGAGGCCTGGAACATCTGCCCTATGAGGAGAGGCTGAGGGAGCTGGGTCTGTTCAGCCTGGAGAAGAGAAGGCTGAGAGGGGACCTGATCAGTGTGTTTAAATACCTTAAGGGAGAGAGTGAGGAGAACGCGGACAGCCTCTTTTCAGTGGTAGCCACCGATAGGCCTGGAGGTAATGGCCACAAATCGAAGCACCAAAAGTTCCACGGGACCTTAAGGAAAAATTTCTTAACAGTGAGGCAGGGTATCAGAGCACTGGAACGGATTGCCAAGAGAAGTTGTGGAGTCTCCTTCTTTGGAGAGCTTCAAAACCCACTTGGATGCAGTCCTGTGTAACATGCTGTAGGTGACCCTACGTGTGCACAGCGGCTGGAGTAGGTGATCTCTACAGGTTCCTTCTAACCTTAATGATTCTATGAGTCTATGATTTTAAGGGAAACTCAAGAGCATTTCTGCAAAGGGAGTTACTAGCACAGATGAAAATAGGGGACATTTCATCATACATCTAAGTCAAGAATATAATATATTTGTTTGAATCTTTTCTGTGTTGCACTTCTTTGCCTGCATCTCTATTTGTTGTTTGCTCCACAACGAAGTCGGGATGGTCCAGGGTGCATGCTATACGTAAACCTTTATTGATCAAGTAGGTACAGTACTTCAGACCCCACACTCACGCGTGTACATGCACGCGCCATCTCCCTCCCCACTGAGTTCTTCTTATATGCTCTTCATCCTCATCATGGCTGCATGGTGATTCCTGATTCACTGTTCCACTCAGTTCCTCTTTGTTGGCAACTTCCACGTCTTCTCTTCCTTTAAGCTGTTTAGCTGCTTCAGTCCATATCTTTCCAGATGGTTTCAAGGACTGGTAACTTGAGAAAGTTTCGGCTCTCAGACAAGCTGAAGGCCGTTCGACCAACTCTCAGTCCCCACATCTATTTAATGAGCCCTCAGATTACACCATTTATTGTCCTCTGATAACCCACTCCTTAGCTGCACCTCCACCCCAGGTTGTCTAAACCCCCTCTCTGCACCAGTACAAGTGGTGCAGTGATGTGCTGCAGGTAGACAGTCTTTTGAACAAAGATACAATGCCAGGCAAAGAAAGGAGGAGAAGATACCAAGACAAATTTTCTCTTTTAATGCTAGACTTTAGCCATCAGAAACTGAGATATTGGTTGCAGAGTCACTATCTGCAAGCAGCTATCTACAACCCAGAATTTCCTCAGCTACTTCCATCTTCCTCATATTCACCTCCTTTGAGCCCTTCCTCTCCTCCTCTACCCACTTCAATGAGCCTCCTTACAGTTGCCGCTGCCCTCAGAGCATTGTACTGCTGGTGCTACAGTCATCTTTCCCTGGCATTTCTCTGCTCCAGCAATTACCATGTAGAAACTCTACATTGTACAAAATTTAACACTGCTAAGTTTTCTGGTCTTTTCCAAAATTATAAGCAGTTGCTATAGCTGAAACTATGCTTAGTAAATGTTTTTTTTTTTCCCTTTTCTTGCATGTACAATTCACACAGCCAGTGCAAACCGATTCAAGCAGAACAAGGTTGACTTCATATCTTAGCAACAAAACTTATCATAAATGGACCTTTCTTAGTGTGTATTTTAAAATACATTTTCTGTGCATTTGTCAACAAAAAAGGCAGAGGCTCATTTGTTTCTAAAGACAGCTAAAGTACTTCTTAACACATGGTATTGTTTTATGGACTCCTAAATTCAACAGTAATTTCTATTGGATTTTCATGATAATAGTGGCAAATATCTGGCAAATATCCAAGACAGAAACTAATGGAAATACAAAAGCTATTCTGAAAAGATAGACTCCTCTCAGCAACCCCCCCCCCCAAAATATTTGGCTCTATTTGGATACCTATTTTGAATGTAAGTCTATATCAAATGTTAAACATGTACATGTTTTCATAATAAAATAGTATCTAATTGCTAAGTAGAAAAGATGCACAAAGGACCACTTTTGTTATTACAGATAGTGCAAGACAGGAATACTATTATATGCAAGCTGACTCTCAGAGTCGCTGAAGGTCATAAACATTCAGATTAGCTTACTACATAAAATAGTTCATAAATACAGGAAATTTGAAGAGAGAAAGATGGAAGTATTGCACACAAAATGTCAATTATTATCAAGCAAATATGGCGAACAAGTGTGAAATGGAAAATAGATCAAATTGGCATGAAGGAAATGTAGCCAAATTGGTGAACAAAATAAGAAAATGGTAGAACAACCCAATGTCAGGAAGACAATCTTCACTGCCTACTAGGTGATAGCTGAAAAGAGACCTAGGATCCACGGACTCTGTGAACTCATTTTCTACCAACACTAGTAGGGAGAGGAATGTTTAAATCATGAGTAGAAATGTCATTGTAGGGTCTCAGTGTCAAACAGAAACTTATCCAAGCTTATGAAAAGGATTCAAAGATACCTTCAGCACTTATTTATCAAAAAAACCCTATAATGCTTGTGTGCCCTTACCTCTTCTCCATGTTGCTCATGGAGGAACTCAACTTATTTCTACTGCTCTGTTTTTGTTTTGTTTATAAACAGCCTTTCCTTAAGGAGTCAAAACTTGAATATTTCTGTGGAAAAAATAGCCACGACAACATGCACGGCAACAACTTTAGGCTGTTTCAACTACAATTTATTTTATCTTTTCCTCCCAATTTAAAAGCACCAAATTGATTTTTCATTCCTTGTAAAGTTTTACTAAAAAAAATAGAAAAAGAGATATAGTTACCTAGACTTCACACTCTTTAATCTCTACCTTTTTATCATTCATAAAGAGTTAAGAAAATAATAATATATCTTGGCATATGACAGGTATTTGTTCAGTCACTTTCAGGCCACTGCAGATGACATTTAGCTGAACTGGCAGGTCTTGATAACATCTTAGCCTCTATGAACTTTACTCCATCAAAATTAGCTCTTTACTGTACTTATTAAATCATACAAAATGTATTTATTAAACTTAATATTGGGGCTAATCTACATGTCAGAGAAAATTGTCACTCTTTGTGAGTAAAATTCAGCACATTTTCAACTGTTTTGGATATTGTCACAAAACAGAATTAAAATATCAGTCACCTGACTAATTCCTATTAAATCCCTAATAAATGAATGCATTATATATACATATATAAGTATATATAAAATACATATGTAGTATATATTAACTAGCTGGACACAGTCCCATGCAATATTCTCTGGGTGACTCTGCTTATGCAGAGCGGTTGGGGTAGACAATCTCCAGAAATCCTTCTGGAAAGATTTCTCATCTAATGGAAATTCTGTTACTTAGCACAGAAAGCACATTGACTAGATTGTTGACCATCCCCTATTATAGAACTTTGATTTTTTAACCTTTATTTTCATTCTACAGAACAAATATAGAAATTTATTACACTAGACAAAATTTGGCCAATATGTCCATCTTTTAATAAAAATAATTGAAATTCTTACCAGGGAAGATGCTATGAAGCTTATATATTTTGTTGTGTGTAGTTGTCAATAGCTATTTAATAACAGGAATCCGATCCAAGAGGGATCTGGATCCAAGGGAGAGAATACAAGCACAGATGCAAGGGCTGTGAAAGAGCACAATGTTAGTAGAGTTTTTTGAAATAAAAATTTCTGGTTTTCTTAATTTTAAGCAAACAATTATTTAGGGGGGAAAAAAAGAAGAAGAACAGGACCTTGATCCTATTTTAGAGCAGTGTCCTTACCACCACTCAGTAAATGTATGAAGTAGTTAATGATTCTCACTCTTCTTCTCTACATGTTTCAAATTAAATCTCCAACCACAAACATAGTTCAGTGAAATAAACTTCATTGCTATTCACTTAACAGGCTTTAAAATCATGTATGCATTAGGTTTTCATTAAAATTCTTTGCTTTCCGAAAAGTGTGATGTGCAGTATATTAAAGTTGTTAGGAGGTTTATTATCCTACCATAACATTTCATAGTATAACAAATTAAACACATTGTTCAAAGCTTTGCTTAGTTTTTTTTTTTTTTTTTTGTCACAAACCATATAACTCCTCACGCAGTAAAGCTGAATGTATTCATAATGATTGGACACTTAAAATAACGAGACAATTCATTTTAAGTTTCAAACTTTAATTATTCATTATGAATTCATTTTAATAGCACTACAAATGTGCTTAGTAGATATCCGTGCATATGTCATATAAACGGATTTTGTGATCAGTTTCAGTAATCTGATCACTGTATAATTTAACAAACACTTTCTATAGCCTTAATCTGATGAAAGATATTATTTTAAAGAGAATATAAAAATATGTACTAGTCTTTATTTCCAATGATGCTTCAAATTACATTTCTTAGCTATGCAAGCACTTCAAAATAATTAATATGCATGGTGCTAGGAGTCCTTAAGAGATCTTTATCCTAGTATCCTATAAGTATGCCCACAAATTCTTGACTCCAATGTCAAAGCAGAGACAGCAATTTCAGACTAGTTTAGCTGCCAGACCTAGCATTTCTGTGCAGAAGATAAACTCCAATTGACTTCAGTGGAACAAGTTCAAGACCCTTCTGGGTAAAGTAAAACCCATAAATAAGAAGCTCTTTAGTGGAAAAGATTAGCACATGGCTTCATCTAAGAGGCAAATTCTCCAAGAACTCCGTATCTAAAAATCTCTTTAATTATGTGACTACTTTCAGTCACACTACCAATTTCTTAAAAGTATATGTAAATAATGAAGGTGACTTGAGCGTCAAAGGATAATTACACTGTGATTTGATTTACACGACCTTTGTCTTGGTCTGCTCAGAATGTCATTGTTGTTGCATGTAGGCAGCAGTCTTATTTATCTGAATACCTGGAGAAGATTAAAGGGCAGTTTTAGCAATCCTTGTAATTAAAAATGTTCAATAGGACCACAACTTTGATGCATCTTCTGTGTATGTGCTAATGTTTCATATTGATTATGTGAATATTGGATAACACAAGTTCAGCAGATTATATATGACCTACAAACGTGCCAAAGCAGCAATTACTGAAATACAAATTATTAAAAAGAATGTACTGAGGGTGATGAGGGATTTCTGAGAAGGTAGATAATTCACTATGCTCTTCCTGACAGTATATCCATCTGGGGAAAGAGTGGTAGCAGATTCTCTACAAAGGGCAAAACGATTGCTATAAAATGAATCATGAACCTTTCATTTTACTCACTTGTTTCAATAGAATAACTCTTTGACACAGGATATAAGGTAGACAGCTTCCTTTTGAGAGAAAAAAATCATGCACACAAATACTCTTATCACAAAATTACAGTAATTTGGGGATAATTAATGATTAACTGTTTAACCGATATATGGAATTCAGTCCAGGAAGATTGAGCTAAACAGCATTAGAGATAGCAGCAGCAGACTGTTATTCTCTTTGTGAATCTGAAAGATTTGTGTAATTCCTGTTTTTGGTTCAGGATTTGCTCTTACACTGAAGGGATAAAAAACAACAGATGAATTTCCTGACCCTTTAAAGAACTTCAGCAGTATGCACCCAGAGAATATAAATATTATATGTATGCATTTATGTGTATACAAGTACATAGGAAGAGTCTGTGTAACATAAATATATCACATATGTATAGAATTTAATCAATGATTTTTTTTAATTCTGACTATTCTGATCTAAATTTTGTAAAATTCTATAAGTAATATTTTTAATATTTTGCCAAACCTCTCAAATGTTTTGTGTCACATGCTCCACAGTACCAATATTGATAGTGCACTGTATAAAAAGAATCAATTAAAAAATAAGATAGTTTATAGAAGTTGCTATACATACATACTTTATATAATAATAACAATAATAAAAAAAAGAAATTTTCTTTTCCACTGAGAACTACACCTTGTAACATATGATCAAAATGTAGAATTATGAAAAAAATACTGAATTCTTTCTCAAGATAATTAATTGTTATATCTACTCTGCAGAGGTCTCTGGAAAAAAAAAATCCAGAGTCCAGTACATAAAACCTGTTGATAAAAGAAACTTTGAATTCATTAAATAAATACAATATTTCCAATATTGTATACAAATGACATTGTCAGAAAAACCTGTTAGACTCTGCATACATTTCACTTTGAACTCTCTTACTGTGCATGTAGAGAGCTTTTTGATCTACCATAAAATTTTTTGTGGTTTGGGCCTATGGACTTAAAATGTACATAGACAGCAAACTTTGGAAAGTTCAGCCCATGTAACAGTGTAAATACGCATAATTTCCAGAAATAAATCAAGGGAATGATTCTACAAGTACACGAGATACTATTTGATGTTTCATTACTGTAAGAGGAATTTTGCATAGGCAGTATCTCTTCTAATAGGAAGAATTTTTTAAAAAAAAATGAAATTATGGTTAGTGAGGTACAGATTGTAAAGGAAACTTAAGGTACTGCTGTTCTTAGCAATCAATCACTTTATTCTGTCTTCCTACTCCTCCCAATATCTTCCTTTTAATCTTATAGTTCATGTGTGGTAGTATTTGATTGACCAATATTGCTTCCTAGTGACATTCATAAAAAAAGACATACACTAGTAAACCCTTTTCAGGAAGTTGACTCATGTTCTGCTTTGAAATTTTTGTTTTTCTTTAATAGGGAAGTGTTTATATCAGATGTGATGCTTCCACTGTTTGTCTAATCCCAAGGCACACAATATGTGAGTCAAGTTCACTGCTGACTTACATTCACTGTGACTCCATTAGATTCAGCAGTGTCACGTAAAATTTGATCTTCTGTCCTTTTGTATGGTTGTACAATTGAATGTATTTTCAGAGAGTCCCTCTGGGTGTTAAACCAGCATCAGCTAAAGTTAAGTTTATAAGAGCGATTATTGGTACCTCACAGGGATGGTAACTAATTTTCTTGTGTACTGTACTGAATGTCAAGCAACAGTAAATTTGTTAAATCCAATAGGTCAAACATACAGAGGAAAGCAACCTGAGTGGAATTTGCAACTCTGGATCTGCAGTTTTATAAACACTATAAAATGGTGTTAAAATACCCCACTAATTTACTCTTAACTCATACCACAAAGACCACAATAAAGTTCTATCACGAAATTGCCAGGACAAGAACAGTATTTGTGGCCTCATTATTAAAGAAAGTAATAAAAGCACTAGTTTCTGTGTGGCAAAGACTTTTTGTGCTAAATTCATTTACTCAGAGTTTTGAAATGCATGATTCTACCACACCTGAGCACATCTGCTATTCCAAGAATTCTTGCCATTTCCAAACTATTGCTCATTATTTGCCATACTAAATAGGCAAGGTAAGTTCTTTGCAAATCAAGATAATCATGGATAATTTCTTATGGTCTGTATATCCAAAATATATGTATATAAATATATATATACACAGACATATACACATATATACTTTTGTACGTGTGTGTTTGTCTATTCCCTGATATATATAATCAGTGAATATTCAATGTGTATGTGTATATTAATCAACACAGGTTTATTTAGCTACATCCTAAATCTTTAGTGTTCATTGCAAAACAGAGATCTTTCTTTATTACTGTTATTTCCCCAACACTTTGACATGAAGTGGAATTTATTTTCATATTGTGTGGATGTGACTAATGATGCAATTCTGTTTCTTATTAGTCTTGTAGACAAGATCTATATAAGATTTTATCAGTTGTATTTTTTTCCATAAAGACATAGGCTATGTTGTAGTTTTATGGTTCTGATATCTCTCCTGGTGCTATTATGTGTATATATATAATGTGAAAGCATAGTTATTCAGGTTTGGTTTAGCACGGTAATTTTCAAAGATAGTCAATTATATGGCATATCAGAAAAAAGGGATAAGCATGGCAGATGAACATGATAAAAAGAATTCACAGTGTCTGCTTCAAGACGTACACTATATGTACGTACCTTCGAAATTCGGGGCTTCCACAGTGAAATTCAATTAATAAAATAACTAACTACTGCTAAATAGAAGTCATCTGACTCGCTGTCAGGCAAGAGCATTGCATATTTAGTGAACCTCTGAGGCCTGGATTCTTTACTGTATTGAAAAGTAAATGATATCTAAGGCTAAATCAATTATATATATATATATATGTATATGTATTTTCTAATCATAGAAAAATCTCCTATAGCTGCAAGCTGTTCAGAATAATTCAGAAAGTTCTGGTAGCATAAAATTCAAACTTTTCGGATGCTTTTGAAAATATTTTTCCATTCAAACAGAACGTTTCACTTATGGGAGGGAATATGGCAACTGCCCTATATACGCCATCCATTCAATTTTCTTTTATGTTCTTATTTCAAGTATAGTCAAGTCCTATATTTGTTCAAATACTGTTTATAGTCAGATCTGCAAAATATAACAAACTTTAAAGCAGTTTTAAGGATGTTTGCTTGCTTACTGATTCTGTGCAGCTCTTTTTCTTGGGTAGAAAATGGAATTGCAGATTCTGGTCCAAACAGACATTGGGACATGCATCATTTTTTGAGAAATTTAAGCCACCGAGGGCTGATTTAGCACATATGGTAGTGGGAAGATTGGTTGGTTGATTGTTTATATCCTACTGAGATATTTCATTTGAACTAAGAACTTTGAACTGAGTCTATGCAGTTATTTTTCTTTCTACTATCTAGCTTTTCATTGTAGTACTTTTCTATTAAAGCTGTTTTCCATACTCATTCTCTTTGTGTTTTTTTTTATCCACATTTCTACTTGTGTACTTCTTTTGTCCACCCAGTATAATGACAGGATGATACTAACAATAGAAGTCAAGGTCTCAGAGAAGTACCATTTCTACTGACATCCTAATGCAACAGTGTCATCTGTGCTCCATGGGAGAAAAACATCTCAGGCAAAGCTTCTCCTTCTGTAACTAATCCATTCGTATTTAAGTACAATCAGCTTCAGTGGGGATGTTTGT
>JAWLRI010000128.1:967164-1007752 GCA_034781795.1 Crypturellus tataupa | reverse complement strand
AAGAAAGAAAGAAAGAAAGAAAGAAAGAAAGAAAGAAAGAAAGAAAGAAAGAAAGAAAGAAGGAAAGAAAGAAAGAAGGAAGGAAAGAAAGAAAAACAATCAGAAAACAGAAAAACTGGAACACTGATTATTTTAAGTGTCATTTAGAAATCAAAACATCATATCCAATAGGTCTGATCACACCAGACCTTTCTTTAATGTCTGATGTTAAACAAATAGGGACTTTTTAGTGATTTCTCTGGCAGTGGTTTTATAATCTCTACTGAACTAGAAATGCATGAATGACCCCAAAAGTTTCCACTCTTAGTAGTTCATGATACTGCATAGTCTTGACCTAGATAAGTGGCAATTCTTTTAAAGTTTCATGTTTGGAACCCAACATCTTGAGGATGACTAGAGGTAAACCTCAGATACCCTCAGATACTTCCCCAAATTGTTGTACTTTAACAGGTTACTGGACAGCAACTAAGCAGGACTAATTAGCGGTTTAAACACTCTAACCCAGTGAAAAAATAATTTGACTTGGAAAGAAACACATTTTGTAATGGATATTTATATTCTCTCTCTTCTCTAGCTTTTTTTTTTCTATCGGTCATATTCTAGCATTTATTCCAGTATTTTGAACACTGATTTTTAAGTTGGATAACTATTTTCTTTTACCAGATATCTACCCTTAAGTCTCTTAAAGTAAATTTTGATATACTGAAAAATTTAAAAACAGGGAAAAAATTCTATATTATCCTCTTTGTCATTCCTAAACGTATTTCTGTACCTTGTTGCTAACAGTATGTATTCTACTTATCATCCATTTTGCATCTGCCATACAGGAACTGAATAATGCCTTCTGGAGCCTTCTATTCTAATATTAGCTTCTTTATAGGTACATTTTAAATGTGAACATAGATCCTTGTTTTTTTTTTCTTGGGGAAAATGCTTATTTTTATTTCTCACTGCTTAAAGCAGATGATAGGACCTCAGATGGACAGATGGTCATGTGAGAATAAAGAAACAGAAAGAAGATCTGGAAATTTTAAATAGGATCTTTAGAAAAGACCTTTTATATAAAACATTTTCTTTGGGTCAGCAGCCAGCAACCTTAACAACACGGGAGACTACCTTGCTTTTGGCCTAACAGAACTACATATTATTTTCATCAGAGAGATGTGCCTGACTGCTCTGATAGGGCATATCTAAACCATTGAATTAATAATAAATTCTCAAGTGAATGCTTTGATGAATGTAGTAGCAGTGAACTGTCAAAGCATTCATCGATTTTTCATAGATCTCAAGGTACGCAAGCATCTCTTTCAGAAATGCTCTTTGTTCTAAAGTAAAAAACTTATGGTCAAAGTTATATTATTATTATTATTATGCACCTTCTGTCAACATTTTCCTTTTTTTAAGTTGTATTTATAACTTTTTTTCAACATATTGTCTTTAACTGTGCTTACTGCACATTTGGAACCAAAGAAGAGTTTACTAGTAACAAGTACTTGGTGTACTTTACAGACAGTATAGAAAGTAAAAAGAAAACATATAAAATCCTGGACCTTTTCCCACTGGTACTTCATATTTCAGCCCTCTATGAAAGCATTAGACCATTATACCATGGGTAAAAAATGAGAATATTTTAGGTCTGTTGAACACTGTGAATATTTCACAGTTGATTAGATTACACCACTGAAGCGCAGGTGTTTCTGCATGCTGCGAAAATCCAGTGTTTAATGGCCTTCAAATTCTTACTTTCACCTGTGCAGGGTGCTCATCTCGTGAATAATGTAAAACACACTGGCTAGCATATGGTCTGCTAATATGTGGCATCATTGTGTTTATGTTGTTTTCTTTATAGGAGAAAACAGACTTTTTTAAAAAAGGAAATTACATTTAAATAGCTACAGTAGGCAGTTTTTTAATTAGGAGTCTTCCATACTATACATATAACAAAGAAATGTGTAACTAGTAGCAACTAAGGAAAACCTTAAAGGTATAAACTGAATAAACCAGCACAATTTTTTCTCCGTCAGTTCACAGGATTAGCAGTAAAGAAACAACCCCTGCAGATCTATTTGAAGCAAATATTAACAATCTGTAAATAACCTCATTTTTTTACATTTCAGTTTTACAAAGGTACTTCTGCAGTACTTTTTCTCTTCCTATTTCTAATTAGGTCGGCCTTAAGGCATAAGAAAATATTATTTTTCATTGGTTATTTTGAGATTCTTGGGTTAGCTTTGCATAGTGCAATAAACAGAAACAACTGAAACGGATCTCAGTGTGGTAGCTTGGGTTTCCAATATAGCACAGAAGAAGACTGTAGTCATAAATCTAAAAACTAAGGATTCAGAAGAAAAGATATTGTAAACATTAGGGAAAGGAAGTAATTAAGGTTCTAGATTTTAATCTAGGGAATATGCTGTTATTCTAGGGATTATTAAGGGATGTGTAAAGGGATAGCAACAACAACTACAAAAATTTACTTGGGAAGTGAACCTTTGTCTCCAATGCTTCTAAATACTTGCCTCTAACATAAGGTAGAATCAGTGTCTTTGCCTTTTCAGTAGCATGACTTTTGCATTTTGAGTCTCTCAGCTCCAATGCAGCACTATTTCTGAACCTGTGGATGTCCATAGTCTAGCACTCAATCAACCTGCAGGAGAAAGTAGAAAGTTTGGCAGTGCAGAAGAATGAGAAGGGTAGAGTTGTCATCACCATCAATGTTTTGATTATGTTCAAGGAAGGAAGAAGAAATTAAATCATATACTTTAATTTCCCAAAGTACTTGAATCCCTTTGGGTTTAGCAGTTGCTTTCAGCTTCTACATTCACTTCAAACATTTCATTCAACATTCATTACTGTGAGTTCATTTTGTACATGATCTTCATCACTGTGCTACTGCCACTTAGGGAATTTTTATTTTTATTTTTTTAACAAAGACCTGAAATAACTGTTAGAATTCCCAAAGGTTTTCAATTTATACCCAGGAGTTTGCTGTTAGCAAGTTGTTCCTTGAAGAAAAATGAATACCCAAGTTGGACTGTTCAATTATTTCACTGCTGAAAGCACAGTGATTCACTTGTTCTTTTGGGAGTAGACTTTGAGGAAGGAGGTGCAAGCTCTGTGCCTGAAAATGCATTTTGCTTTGCTCCTAGGAAAAAGAACATAAGGTGTGAAAAACAAATTAAAGCAATTGATCTCACAGAGAAATTTAAAAATAAATTACATTTAAAAATACTCCTTATGCACAAATATATCAGTCAAGTACTGAGCTCAGGCTTCTACCATTGCATGAAACAGAATATGATATTTAAGCAGCTAATTCATTTTCATTATTTACCAAAAAATAAAATCAATTTACTGCTTACCTCCATAAGCATCAAAATGCTTTATGAGCATTCTTGCTGAGAATAGGCAAGGATGAAAAAGCTCTGAGTTAGATAAAGAAAAAAGGAGAAAAAAATAGTTGGAAGTTTAGATGTGAATATGTTAAAGGATGCTAGCTAATCTAATTTATTGAAGGACTTGTAGCCACTCCCACAAGCTTTTGAGAACAATCTCTCTTTTCAGAAGCAATGACACTCAGGGAGGAAGATATATATACTCACTGCCAAGATGCACAGGTTTAATGACTTGCTTAGAGAAGGGTCCTCTGACATAAGACATCTACTCAGAAGTCTTTGATATTGAGCCTTGATATTGGTTACGGCACCAACTCAAAACTTTTCGGGCATTCCTTGTCTTTTTATAGAGTAAAATTTAAGCTGTTTCATTGTGGTCAAATGTTTGATGTGCTGCTCCTTCTGTTACATTTACATGTGTTGGGGTTTCTTATGCAGTCACTATGTCTTATCTAACTTAAAATTATGATGTTTGCTTATTGGTCTTATGCACGATTCATACATTTTTCCTCTTAGTTATCCCGCAGTATCTTTAAGCTACTACAGTTTTAACTTTTGTTCCAACTATACCTGCTATGGAATTTTCTCTTTTTAATGTTAGTGAGATACAGCAAATGTTGCTATTTACATTGCAGGGCTTAAGATATTCTATAGGATGCAAGGATAAAAACAACCAAAAAAACCCAACTAAAACAAAACAAAACAAAAAAAAGGCATGTTCTAAGCTCAGGCTGATTCATCTCATCTGAATCTGTGAAGAGCTAGCTAGGTTTCAGTTCCAATTAGAATTTTATAATCAATTTAAATTGCCCCTAAACTTAACTCAATTTAAAGCCATATTCTTTTATTTTTATTAATGGATTAGTCTAATTGGATCAGGTAAATTGATGAACTTTTCTTTTCTTTTGCACAGTGGATATATATCTCTAATTTAAATCCTATCATTAATTCAGAATGGGAAAAGCAGTCTGAATAAGATAAAAGCAAAGCAAAAGTTTGTCTGATTTGAATTAATCAAGGGCAATGTCTACTCTGACATGCTTTTGTAATTATACTAAACACTGGTGGGATCAAAACAGAATATTTGGATACAATTCTGATTGATTGATTAAAAGAGAAATAAAACTACTATTATCCATAGATGTAATGAGACAATAGATATAAAAGGGCACCGTTCAAAGGGGGAACAGGTCATGAATGATCTGTCTTTCACAGAGGGACACAGGGGAGAATAATATAGTGGAAATTGATAGATCACTAAATACAATTTTATCTAAATCACAATGTTGCCATCATCAAATGCTTGCTTGGTGACTTTTGTTCAAATACTTTTCAGACATATTCACATATAGAAAATTAGAAAAATGATGATATATTGAAAAGAATCATCATTAAGTAAAAGAATGTTAACATTTTAGGTAACTTATTTTGAAAGAAAAAAAAATCTAAAATGTTTTAAAACTCCATGTTGTTTAAAAAGAGTTAAAATGTTACAAATGTCATAATTCCACATGACATGAAAATCTGCTTTTCTAACCACTTTTCTAACAGTTTCAATTTTCTAACAAAACTTATATGCTTGTATGTAATCATGTCTGTACTTCATAGTTAGAAGCAAGTTTTCATTTGGAACTGGAACTAACCTTGTCACGAAATACCTACCCTATGGTGACCTAACAGAAAGGAAAAGGTGTTAAAAAATGTTTTGTGAGTGTTATGAATGATGTACCTGCTTTTGGCAGATATTCTTCAGTTTCCTTAAGAAAAGAATCTCCCTCGAGCTGGCAGTTGTCATAGGACCACAGAATAAACTTGTGAATTTGCTGCTTGCAATTACAATTGTGAAGATGTACGTATTTTTAGCTATTGTGTGGCATATATAGACATGTAAATCACGTTAACTTTCAAGCAGATTATTCAGGAGTGGTTAAGCTTAACCATGACGGTTTAAGTTGATTTAGTTCAGCCTTCCACACAATTCCCAGTTGGATTTCTTCCAGTTCACCTCTCTGAAATGTTTCATTGTGAAGCTTGGAGAGCACCAAGACGGTTCGTACAAGTGTCGTCAACAGTGATGTCTAGATACAGTGCAAATGAAATAATTTCTAAAGGTGCGAATGTCAAGCACATGATCTAAATAGGTGTCTGTAAGGAATTCTGAGAGCTCATAAGGACTTTTTTCTTCAGATGATTGTCGGTTCACAGTGTGGGTTTCTCCACATAGAAAAGATAACACAGGATTAAAAGAAATGACTGGAAAAGAAAAAAAAAAGAAAATATTCTCAGCTGCTGGTCGCTTTCATGTTCAAAATGTTCCAGGTACAGAGATAACAAGTCTGTGCTTCATGATTTAATTAAAGGTGAAGGCAACTTCTGAGTGGAATGGCTACTAGGAACTATGAGAACACTCAAAACTGAGAAACTACCATTGGGTTTGAGCTGATGGGTTGTTACAAGACTTGCTCTTTGTTCTCTTTTTGGTCAAGGCAAGAAGAAATTACTTCTGTATGCATGTTACTGGTTTAAGGTAGGGAAGACATGACACTCTCCCATAACATCCTCATAGGAAAGTTTAGGAAGTGTGGACTGGATGAGTTGTGAAGATCTAGTTAATAGTCAAAAGAATATAGAAAGAAATTTAGTTGCTCAAGCAGAAATATTTTTTCAGTAGTATGAATGATTGTTTAATATCCATAGGATTTATTAACCAGCTCTCCACTAACTACAAATGGAACTTAAGCACTTACTACATTTATAGGTACCTCAATCTAAAAGTCTTAATCCCAACTGGATTTTCTCTCTGGGGGCCACTCTATTTCAGTTTACTATACAAGGTATCAGTGTCACCTAAGTGATGTACATAAGTGATGACGGACAACATACGATAATGGACCCACAGACCCACGGGAGTCGCATATTCTTCTAGATTGGCATCTGGAGGCCAGGACATGATACCCAAGACATCTCAAAGGACACTATATTTATATTTAGGCAACTAAATCACATTCTGGCCTTCATGAGCTGAACATGACATCATCTAGCAGGCCTAGGTTCAATATACAAGCTGTAAAACCAGAGGGAGAAAAGTTGATAATATGGACTGTAATGGTTCAGACTATTTGCTTAGGAAACTAAAACCCATTTTTAACACAACTATAAAAATTATAGACAATGAATCCACAGTAGTGACAAAGATAAAATAACAGTACTCATATAAATTGATCAAGATATATTTCACAGCATTCGTCCTGTCAGACTCAAAAACAAACAAACAAACAAAAAAGGAAACAGAAGAGATAATATGTCATGGAGTCATCAGGAAATTTGAAGCAGACATTCAGATGTTTATCTTTCAAAGTCTGATCAAAGATCTGAATTTCACTCATCTAAATGACTCAGGAAAAAAAAAAAAAAAAGCTATTTACCATTTTCTTGAAATACCACAAAGCATAAATACATTTCCAATATTTTTATTGAAATGCAAAACTCTTTTTTTCCCCAAACCAGTATATTAATTCTTCTCTTAAATAAAGTATCCTTTAATTTTTGTAGGCAACTGGTGAGCACAAAAGAAAAATTTGCAAAGTCACTGTAATTGCAACTAAGAGAAAACACAAAGACACTTGAGTGAACTCAGTAATGCCAGATTCTGTGAGCAGAGTTAGCTGAAAAACAGGGTATTGAGCCTACAGGCAGTCAATTTTCCTGTTCAGAATCTGTGTATTTTGAAAACTTTGTGTGCAAATCAGTGAAGATAAAAGAAATATTCTGGAGATTGGGATGTCATATAAGTGAAGAGTTTACAATTAGTCTAGAAAGATTGTATTAGGGAAAAAAGGCTGCCCTATATTTTTTGTGTGGTTTGTTAAATTAATGCCAAAATCTTCTGTAAAAAGCCCAGAATTAATTGACACTAAGTAGTTGTTTTATATTTTATTAAGCTTAACTTACCTAATGAAAGATATTTAAGTGTAATAAACTAGGACTACACTATACTAAAGAATAAAGTTAATATGGCCACCAAGAAAGAACTGCATTCAATATTTAAAGGGAAATTGAAAGCAACTACCAATAGCCTTAGGCTCTATGAAACTTTTTTTTTCCTTTAAATGGCACACTTGTGAAGACTTGCATTTTTTACTCTTCTATATATAGGAGTTGTACTAAATTACATCGGGGGATGTTGTTTCAGATTTGTTGTATGAATTTTATTTTTTTGGTGTGGTGGCATTTCTCTGTGACATGCATTGCTATAAAAGACACAAAAGAAAAATGATTATTCTGCCTCAATATATTTTGTCTCTGGATTCGCAAGATTTGCTCCTGTATTTCTGAGACTTTTCATTTATAGATGCTAAGCATTATTGTTGTATTAAAATACTTGCCATAAGTGTTTGTGCTACCCAATTTCCAATTTTTAAATACTGATTAATCTCTGAAATTGATGAGAAATAAGGGTTCATAGATTCAAGAACAGCCCATTGTACTGTAAAATACTTAAGAGTTGATATCTTGATAAATATAGGTAGTGTTGCCCCTATTAAATTAAAGCCATTGTAAGCATTTCTTTTAGCCTTTACTGCTGGGCTGAGTCTGCAAATAAAGCTGTAACTGCATGAATAGTCAGAGGATATTTTTATTTTTGACTCCAAGTTGTCTGTGAGTCTCATTATTCTTATGTGTATAACAAGATGCTGCTTATCAGATGCTCACAGGATGTTCTCTTTTCAATATTTTTCACAAAAAAAAGAATGGTTTGTTAAAATGTATATACAAACGTTCATTCCAGTTCTATTCTACAGTGGATGCTTTTGCTAAAAAACACTATTTTAATATTCACTTTGAAAAATGGCTCAGTGGTTCAGTCTTTCGACAGTGATTTTAAAAGCTTGCTAGCTGCAGAGAGTCTCCAGACAAGGTAAAAGGAGATGTGAGAAAGGGAGCTCAGAATTTGCATGTGAAGGAATTGTTTGAAGATGAGCTTTTGGGTTGTTAAATTGAATCTTTTCAAGCCCAATTTGATTTGAGTAGCTAATTTTAGAATTTGAATCATAATCTTTAAAATAGATTTCTGAAGGATTACCTAGTTATTATAAGTCTATAACTATAAAAGCAGTTTACAAAACGAAACCTCTTCAGCTACCCTCTTTGACTGTACGAAAATGATTCCTTTGAAGTAAGAGTTCACAGTGAATAAGTTTGAATAAGCAAGACCATTTTTGAATCTGTAAAGATACAGTAAATTAGGTTTGGAGTATTCAGTGTGAAAAATGTAATCTGAATACAGGTTCACTCATGTCAGTCCAACTACAATCACCCTGCAATGGATGAACATATGATTGGAAATATCTATCTGATCTCACACTACCCAATCTTCATCATTTATGTATTGATATAAGTTACAAAATAATGATGTAATCTTGTAATGATGCAAAAAATCATAATAAATCAATGATATGACAAAATACAACTTAGACTCTTCAATGTCTGCACAGGAAATTAGATAAAAAGGCAAATCTTTGGGAATGGTTGACAAAACAAGAAAGTATGGAGCGTGTCTGTCTGAAGCCATATGGTTGGGAGGGTGAGTGAATAGCACTCTGTGATACTGATAGATTCCAATTCACATCTAATTCCTTAATAGAGAATACCATATATTAAAAATTATAATATGAATCCAATAGCATACAACCAAAATTGTATTATATCCTTACAAACTCTCAAACAGAGATGGAACAACTCTTTAGAAAATCAAAATAAGTAAGCTATAGGTGACATAACATTACATCTTGGATTAAACTAAGCATAGTATAGAGTAAAAGACAACTGATATAATTTCCCCCCTGCTCTAGGCCCATTCTCCATCCACCTCTAACTCTATCCATAAAAAATGTTATTAAGAGATTTAAAATACCTAAGAAACTAGACTAGAGACTTACTTCATGTTTGACTGTGGTCAAACTTGTTTAAGGCAGAACTTCACTTCCTCTCCAAAATGCCCTATTCGTCCATTCATTCATTCTTTTTAATTTGTTTTTCTCTTTATTTTTCCCTTCTGTCCCAGTAAATCCTTACCAGCTGCAGCATTGCTACATTCTTCTTGGTAATGTGAATTGTCCCTTAATCATTTGTATGATTTCATTTTCTAATGTAACTCATATTCATTAAAAATGCCAATAACAAAATATTTTCTTTATCCAAAACTAATAAAAACTCTAGACAGCTGTGATAACCATCAGCAGCTATGGTTTATCTGTTGTAAAACCTGTTTTTCCTATTACTATTAATGTACATTACTAAAAACAATTTTATATTAAATGTTATGCTTTTCAGATAATCTAATAAATAACAGAAAAAAATAGATTTACCTTTATGGACCATCATTTAAAGAAAATAAGAATTCATACATAAGACTGTTGGGTGCTACATACACATCAGCATCATAGGCAAGTGATAACAGGAGCTCCCTAATCCTTCAGCAGAAACCTATCCTGATCAGCACATACTCTATCTGATTTAAAATACTCTTGTTTCATCTGCACATAGTCCTGTTGGACTATAAATTCCATGAACTGATATCCAATTTTACTTCACAACTCTTTTGCTTTATGGTGCTTGTAATTTTTTGTGTGTGTGCATGTATGCACAAATAAGGAACTATATTTTAAATTCGCCTGAATATTTTCCAGATTTTGCAAATACATCCAATCTGAAAACAGAATAGAAAGTAGGGATGGACTTAGCCCAGAATAAAAGAACATTCAAGAAAAGTAGTGAACCAAATTCTAATGAAATGAGATCAACTTACTATGTTTCTGATTTTGTACTTATCTAAAAGGAGAAAGTATTTATTCTCCAACATAGTTTTAAAAGGCATATATAGTCAGGTAAATGATTCTCTTTGATTTTCTATTTAGTCTCTCTCAGGCACCCTGATACATGCTTTTTTTCTTTAGTTTTCTCCAAAACTGGAGAATGGCTATGTCTCAGAAAATGAGACTACTAAAACTTATCAAAATTATTTTTGTGTTTGACTAGGTTTGATAAATCCAAAAAAGAAATGTAGTGCTCACTGAAAAATAGAAATTCTTCTTTACCAGAATCAAACAAAGTTTCAGGTCTTGTTTTCATTCAATTCTGGGAAAAACTGAAATGGGACATGATTTTTTTTTTCTTTTGCGCAGACATGAAGACATTAAATTCATTTTTATTTTATTAAGGAAGATGGTCCCTCAAGGTGTGAGGGATCTTTGTTTAACCATTCCTCCTCTGGCAAGAGGGGATTTGAACCATTATTTCTTCCTGGCATACTGCAATCCACTTAAGACTGTCACAGACACTTTGTGGAGTTCATACAAATTTGTACAGGGGTCTAGCACTCTGTAATGAGTGATCAGTATTATCCTCCTGTCTGTTTTCATTTTTCAACAACAGCATACGTTGAAGGCAATTTTTTGCAAGACTCCCTGCTCAGACAAATCTGAGCCAACATAATTTTTAGTCTTAGATCCCTAGTCAGTGACTGCAGATCATTATGTTTATTATTAGCTTCAAGACATATAGGAATTACTTCTGTGGTAGGTTACCCAGGGCCTCCTTTTTTCCAATAAACATTAATTTTTTAATTCTCTCTCTCTCTCTCTCTTTTTTTTTTTTTTTTTTTTGTCATTACAATATTGCAAAAGGTCAAGAGTTTCCCATATGCTATTCTCTTCACATTTCTCTGCACATCTCAGAGGCTGGGAAATCAGACTCTTTTTTATTTACCAGACAGACTTTTTCTTACTAGAAGTCTATCTATAGTCCAAAATGCCCCTAGGGAACAGGAAGAAGAAGTAAACCACTGATAAATTGTACATGTGGTTATCTTATGGGAAAGGATCAGACACTATGTCAAGAGTCACTGTTAAAACATAGATAAGTAAATTTGTCCCTGCTTCCCTTTTGGCTTTTATTAGCCATTTCCATCTATATTTTATTTCTTTTGTTTTTCATTGTTGTTTTCAATTTTATATTTTTTCTTACTTTTTAGTATCACATACACAGGTGAATAGCAAATGGGCAACTGCCAACACATAAGGGAAGGAGAAAAAGCAATTTGACACTGATCTGCAGTATCATCTCTTCACTACATCACTGTATTTTATGAGTGTAAAATGAGGTTAGACTATCGCTAACCAACTAATATCCAATTACTCTTCTTGGTGCTTGTGTTCCCTTGTCAAAACGAGAGACAATGATGGAAAACCAAAAACACTGTTCGTCATTTTTATCTACAGAAAGAAATCAGACTTTCATAAAAGCTTGAAAACTAAATAAAAAGCAAATCTAATTGATTAAAAAAAAAATCACATTTTCACCAGGGAAGCTGAAGTCTAATGTTTTGATACAAACAAATCAAGGACCTGAATTTGAAATATTTTGCTTGATGAGCCCATTAAAATGTTTGTTTTAAAACACTATGAATGTAGACCTAGTCAGTTTGCTCTATGGCAGCTCTCCACAGAGAGCAGAACAACCTCTGCGTGCTTACCTTCTTGATTACATATCAAGCTTTCTGCTTGGGGTACATCTACAGTGTTATATATTACTCTCTCCCATCTTGCCACATTTAGTTATACTTTTAACATAAAAGTGACATGACAATGATAAATCACAGCAGTGTCAGAACACTGTCCTGAGAAAAGAATGGTGCTCAGTGCCTGACAAAAATTATTAAGTTAAAGACAATAAACTGGCTATTAAAGACAATAAAACTGAATAATGACCTAGAAAGGTTTTCCCTAAAATCACAGTTTTATTTTCTGAATGTAGTATTTAAATATAATTAAAATATCCAGTTCTATATTTATCATGTGCTCAAATTCTTAAAGATGTCAGAATTAATTTTCAGTGAGAAAAGACCTTAGAAATGTTTTGTGTCATATGATAATTGTCTGTTTTGTTACAAGAAAAATAAATATAAACACAACATGATTCATAGCTGAAATGAGCTTAATAGTTTGATCACTTCCCTGAAGGAAATAATTCTTTGCTAAAAAGTATTGCTTCCCTTTTTTGCATGTCTCCTTGAAACTCTATATAAGCAAGAATATAGTATGAAATCAAAACACTTTCTATCTGAGTAAAATATGAGATGCAATACCACATTAGATGCTAGTAGTTTTATTTAACTCCATACTAAAATGTAGGATTAAAAGATTTGCAGGGTTTTTGGGGGATCTTTTTCAATTGTTTCCATTCTGCATCTCATAAATTCATCTATTTCATACCATTATTAAAATGTGATTATAGCTCATTATTTCTACCAGAATGGAATAAGCGACAGAGAACCCAAGATAAAAGAAAATCAAACTAAGTAACAGCCTACTCATGATGGTTCTCACTTTGGTTCTCACTTCGGTTACAGCAGGCTCATGATCAATCTTCAGCTCTACCCATCTCTCATATATTGCAGAACTTGAGCTACTGAGCCATTTTCTTATGGATTTTCTGCCCTGTGGAAACCTGAGAAACTGTATCTGAAACCAAAATTAATGAAAATTGAGTCTTTTAAAAACAGTACTTGGTTATTGAAGTGAAAAAAATTTCAGTTCTGCCAAATTCAGATTTTTAAAGAAATTCCCATCCCAGTTTTCCTTGCGACAAAGTATTATCCAATACGTTTTCAGAAAAGAAAGCATAAAATGGCAGGTAAAATATCAAGAAGTGAATACTTAGCATTTTCAGAGTGTTAATTAGATGTCTTCATGCTTTCTCTGTGATGAATATTTTACCAATGGATGCTAATTATTATAGCAATTAGGTTTAATAAGTTGGGAATTTCACAAGCTTAGGTCTTCTGTGTTACACGTTAGCCAACAGGGAATGGGTGTTAATTAAGGACAAAGAAGAGAAGAATTAAGAAGATTTGATGGGTTTAAGGAAACAGCAATTAAACAAAGTGTTAGAGTGATTTGCATATTTTAATAAGTCAAGAACTCTTGGATGTTTAGAAGAAAAGTTGTGTTTTCATTACTCAGTGCAATTTTTCTGAAAAGCCTTTTCAGATTTTAACACTATATCTCCAGAAACATAAGCTTTTGCATACTGCACATCAAATGCAATGTCCTTATTTTTACTTCTTGGAAACTGGTTCCAAGCACCAAAAGATTTTTATTAACATAATTTAAGAAAGTAAAATAATAAACCTTGCTCTTAATTACAGAGAAATGTGAATTCTTTCACTATGGCATGTTACATACATACACAACATTTCAAACTTCCTCACCTGCATTTGTGACACACCATTGAGCACCCAGAAGTATCATGTTTTATATATATCAATCAGCTTTTTCTGGTGAAAGCGACAACGGAAATGGTTTGCAAGGAAGTAAATTCACCTTCTTCAATCAAAAAAAGGTTAGATCGTTATCTTCATCAACATTCAGAAATAGGATGCTGTCAAGCTACGAGTTTCTCTTTATTTAATACACTTGAAATAAATAACTAAGCTATTGATGTTAGGAAAACCTTTTTTAAAAATAATTCTAATGCATAAGAAATAACTATGCTTTAATTAAAAACACATTAATGTGGTCAAAGAACTCAGCCTCATAATTTCATAAAATAATTGTTACACCTAGGTATTTTAATTATTTAAGACTTCAATTTGAGAAAATGCCTTAAGTCTCTTGTAAAGAAAAATCAAATAGCATATTTTTCTACTACTTTATTATACTGGTATATTTTCAAATAAATATATACTAGATATTCACAACCAGTTGATCATCACCAAAACAGAATTTCAGAATGTTAACTACCAGAAGAAAACCTAAATGCAACTCACGATACAAGCACTAGCACCTTATTATGCTATTGTATGGCAAGTTGTCATTTTCAGTATGAGACTGAGTCAGGAATTACGTAAACTGTCAACATATTCATCAGCTAGAGAGGAGAGGGATGTCATTAGTGTTCTAACAACTACAGGACCCATTAAGTTAAACCCATGAAAAGATTAATCACTGAGCATATCATGAGGCTAAGAAACAGGCTAAGTGTTTCTATAGAGTTCAATGTAGGTAAATTTATAAGGAATCGCCATGAGGATTCCTTACATGAGGAGGTGGAAAGAAGAAGAGAAGGATGAAGAGCTGTGAAAGAAGAGAATAAGATAGGTTTGAAGAGCTTTTCATGACCGTGAACCAGAAAAAAAGAAGCCTGATGCAGTGTTAAATAGTAATGCAGACACTCGGTGAACAGATGGAAGAGGAAGAATTCCTGCCCGTGCTCCCCACAAATCCAATGCTGGTTCTGTCACCAAAGCATAACTAAAATATAATTGTGCAGTGGGTGGTATTTGTGGTTGTAATGATACACGAATCTTCATTTGGGCATAAAATATCTTGTCTTCTGCTGCTGAGGCCTTCAAATCGCCACTTACCGTGAAACAGACTGGCATGGGAAGTTCTAATGTAGCAGCGCAATAAGAATAGGCATACCCAAAATAGCACTGCACAAAGTTAAAACCGTTATTACTGATTGATAGAAATAATAATACGCACCCACAGCTCATCACACAGGCTCTGCCATCTGCTACTACAGTTATTGCATCTTTTTTTTTGATGATGATTTACTCTATCAAATTTAATAATACATTTGTTACATTTACAAAGATGCTATTAGAGTAATGTTGCCATAGGCAAAAATGAGAAAACCACCTTTCATCTCTCCAGTTGCTCTTTACCTACTCACAAAGTGATTTCTCTTCATATTCTATCTTTTCAACAGCGACAATCCTTTTCCTTAAAGCTCAAGCATAGGAAGAGATCCTACTCCCAAGATAGAAAGGAAAAATACCTTCGGCTGACCTTGCTGATCAATTGGGAGACAATCAATCAAACAAAGATATAAAAGAAACATCACATGTCCTTTACCAGTAAAGATGGTGTGAAATGGAAATGTACTGCCTTAACTCAATAAAATTTAGAACTCTGTAAACAAAGTTTGTAGAAAACAAAACGTTTTTTCATTTTCAGTGAAATCTTTGGTCATGAAAAAATAACCGAGTAAAAATTACTCTTTTAACATTTGAATGTTACGAATATTTTGCATTTTATTTCACAGAGATAGTGCGGAATCATTCTTTCCACAACTGTGAATTTGCACATTAATTGCCCAACCGGAAAACTAAAAAAAAAGTCTTTTCTGTGATCTCATCTTATCTCTTCTTTTTTCCCTAAGTTTTCACATGTCCTCACAAACGAAGTCACTGACAGAAGTGCTGACTTGTAGGATGCAATGTCTGTGCGCTAGAAAAGCTCTGCATTCACAGTAGCTGAGGAGCAATCCTTTATCAGTGCAACACTTTCTCTGGAAGGATAAAAAGTTCCATTCACAGATGCTTTCTCTAATGAGAGGTATTCAATCGGTAAATCCCCATATATTATTCCAGAGGGTTGACAGACTAGACAGACATGATACAATCAAAAAAAAAAAAAAAAAAAAAAATCAAAATGAAAAAGAAACAGTCACAGCATCAAAGTAAGATTATGGCATCAGATGTCTCATCTTCTCTAAAAAGATATGCTTGCTATTCAGTTCTGTTATGTCTTTAAAATAGTTTTAGGTCTTACTGTTAAATAATACATCATACATTACTAAACAAGGAATATTGAGCTTTTAAGAACTAAATTTTGATTTATCATAAGAAATCAGTGAATTCAGTGAAATTTTTGATACAACATGATAGGCATGGGCAATTCTTTCATTAAAGAAACATATATCTCTGAAAGCCTTAAAAAACAGCTTTCACTCTGACCCATCATTTTGTAATATATCCAATGCACAGAGCACCTAAACATCATGTCTACATTGTACTTGGTACCATAATGGCAAATTTTATCAAAGTAATTATCAAGGTAATTATTAAATACTTATCATAAGTTGTATGATAAATTAGTTTGCAATTTCCTATGTTAGACAGAGTATAATTATGAGTGACACTGTTGCTCAGTCTATTAAAATGATTTGGTGATAATAAATGAGCTCATCACTTCAGCCTGAGGGCTTTATACTTGTGACTACTTCCTACTTGATATTATACACGGTTAGAGAAATGACCTTTAGTGACCTTTGATAAAAATGTCAAATGTCATGTTTCTTTTATCTTGCAGTCAACAAACTGCAATGTTAATGAATGTTCTAGCTTTCAAGACATTAGCTTGAAAGGGCACTTGAATGGTGGAAGTCTAGTAAGGGATACTGAAGACCTTTCGATTACCTCTGATAGAAATGTAGGAACTGTTCGTTTGTGTGTAGTGGTCCATAATGAATGGCAGTTTCGTTGTGCAAGGGTTATCTCTGCAAGAATATTACACTCGTCCAGTTAGTGATTAACATTTCTTCCAAATGGGAAAATATAGTTCCTGTCAAGAAAGACAATCTACATCCTCCCTCATTATGCTTTTAACGTTTTTAAATCTGCTATTTCCTTTGGTCATCTATCTTCCTGACAAATGTCTCCTGGTCGTATTCTGATACTGAGGGCAATGGATCTTGTGTTTCAAAGATGACAAAGATGATAAGGTTTGGGCTCACTATGATCACCAAGGAAAGGAAATTACATAATGCTCAGCCTTCAGAAAACTAATCATTCGAGCTTAACTGATCTTAAAAATCTCTCTGATGGCATGTTTTTGGAGTTACTAAAAATTATATAATAAATTATTATTTTTATATTTATAATAATTTATAATAATAATTTATATTATTATATTTATAATTCTAGTCCAAAAGAATCCACTTTCAATTGAACTTTCAAGTGGACTACTCAGCTTACTGTGTAAATAACACTTACCATATAGACTTATTTGGTTTACCACTTCCGAGAATGATAGCACAAAGGTCATTGGAAGACCCTGAACTGTTTCCTGAAGTTATATCAGGGAAGAAGTTCACAGTACATAGAGCGAAGTTCAGCTGTTAAATCTTTCCTCTGAGTTCCCCATCCTTGAAATACAAATGTGCTCCTGCAAGGATAGAAGTGACAACTGCATTTATACCAAACACCTGTAAATTACAAGCAAAACCTAAAAAAAAACCTTGAGTGCTGCAAAAGCTCCCAAACTATTTGTTTGTATTAGTCTATCAAATTTATCTATAATATTCATGTTTACATCTATTTTTTCTCAGTCTTTCACAAATCTGAAGCACTGGTTCAGTATGTTTATTTTATATTTGTTTTCATAAAACTGTCATGGATATAGTTTGGTATTTTATTAGCAAATATCATCAGTGATGATGATATCTGAAAGAACCTAGAAGCATCACAAACCAATATGTGCACTGAAAGATCAATTGATCTACTAAAATAGAGCAGATCTGGCGAGAAATATCTCTGTTGTACACACAAAGCAATGTTATAGAAAGGATTTGTAAAGAATTGTTGATATAGTCAAATGGGATAACAAAAAGACTTTTTTGATAACTTTTGATAACTTTAACTATCTAAATGCAGGTTCTGTCATGATTTTAACATGGTACGTTAGGCTAGAAGATGCCTTAGGATATCATCTGCTTCCAGTAATAAAAGACAGAGCAGGATGGCATTTTTGCATGCATTTTTATATTTTAAACAGTTGCCAGCAACATGGCTATCACTGTCCTGGGACATTGATCTCTGCTTTTCAAGATGTAGTGCCATATCCGCTCTATTTTTGTCCATTTCCCTTGAAGATATTTATTGACAGCCAACCTTTGAGTAGCTTGTAAGATCTGATGCTATTGGACCACAACAGCATGGTTGTTCTATCATTTTGTCTGGTCTATAGTCTCACTTCCTTTTATAAGCATTGCTAAACATTGCTATCTATCATACTTCAGAACTCTTATGGTCCAATTCAGTGAAATAAAGAAGCATTTCTTGCCTGGAAATTTTTTACTGTAAAAATCAATTATTGATGGTTTTTTTCTTGGAAGTGGAATATATGAGCAGTTGCAAGAAAGGAAATAGTGCAAAAATGTTGTCTCCAAGGGAATACTGTTTAAGTAGAATGCAGACAAGTGTATTAAATAGAAAGAAATCTCAAGAGACATAGATGCCAGAAAAAACTAAATATAAATTAAAAAAAGGAAGCTAAATTAATGTCCATTTTAAACATGGACAAGTTTATATGAAAGTACATTAAAAAGGTTTAAATGTTTTGATGATGTTTTGAATTATATAAACGCTATTTTAATGAATGTCATTTCCTTCCTTCCTTCCTTCCTTCCTTCCTTCCTTCCTTCCTTCCTTCCTTCCTTCCTTCCTTCCTTCCTTCCTTCCCTCCTTCCTTCCTTCCTTCCTTCCTTCTTTCTCTCTCTCTCTCTTGCTCTTTCTCTTTTTCTCTCTTTCCTTGTGTATATTACTTGCATATACTGGAGGGATATTCTCCCAGTTTAGCATATCTTAGTGTTCTATGGAATTACAATGGACGAAGAACTCATAGATATATAACCTCAGCCTATGAGCTTTGTACTGTCCCTGGCATGAGCCCATCATTTATTGTCTTCAAACAGAGCCCATTATCTCATGACACATCCTGCTATGACAGATGCTGCTTAAATTTTATTATTCACTATAGAGACTTGAAATAAAAGACAAATGGCAGTAGAAAGATGGGCCAGGGCTTTTGCCTCTGGGATAAGAGCCATTATCTCACTTTCTTCATCATTTGTATGTACCTAAAATTTTGTTTGCATATGTTGATGTGTAGCCATTCCCTTCCCCCTGTGAAACTGAACCTGTCCATTTAGTAATGTGAGTACAAGGAGTTTCTGCTTCACAGTCATTTGTACTGCTGTAGCACCTCTTCCTGTAGCACCCCTAGTTGGTTGGTATTTATATATCTGGTGAACACTACTGGAAAAAGAGCAACCAAATTTAGTGAAACCACAGCACTAATGATCAAAAAAATCCAGTTTAAAATATAGAAAGAGATCAAAGAACTTTGCTCCATTTTTAGATTTTAGATTCATATATCTCAAGTTTGTTTCATTGTCTTTTTAGGGGAGAATTTCACCACAACAACTAACTGAATTTATTCAAATAATATACATATATATGCATGATTAATATTATTAATAATATTTTTATTTATCTATACAGTAGAAATAAACCTTTCTGAATGATCTGCCCTGAACAAACACATGTAAAATACAAAAAGAATGTGACTTTTTAATGGACTAATTTTCTCTGTCCTCACCACAGAATTTCTACTTCTATTCAATCCAGTCATTTGTACAGTATTGCAGAAAAGAAGCTCATTTTCCTTAATGAATTGTCTGTTTCTAGGTGTATCTTTTAAAATAGGAGGAGTGCTGCTAGCAGGTATTGGAGTATTGTGTGCAGTTCTGGGCTCCCCACTACACGAGGGACATTGAAGTTCTAGGGAGGGTCCAGTGTAGAACAACAAAGATGATTAATGGACATGAAAATCTATCTTATAAGAAACAACTAAGTGAGCTAGGTCTATTTAGCCTGGAGAAGAGAAGATTGAAAGGGGATTTTATCAACATGTACAAGTACCTGAGGGGAGAATGTAAAGAGGATGGGGACAAACTCTTTTCCGTGGTGGCCAGCGACAGAACAAGAGATAATGGGTGCAAGTTGAAACACAGGAGGTTTCAATTACATATGTGGAAGAACTTCTTTATGGTGAGAGTGTCAGAGCACTGGAACAGGCTGACTAGAGAGGTTGTGGAGTCTCGTTCTTTGGAGATATTCAAAATCTACCTGGATGCAACCCTGTGCCGCCTGCTCTAGGTGTCCTCCTGGAGCAGGGGTTTGGACTAGCTGATCTCTAGAGGTCCCTTCCAACCTCAATCATTCTGTGATTCTGTGATATTCTTTTTTAAATACAGTATGAATCTGTTTTCTACTATTTTAGAGTAATAATTCAGATGAGCCTCAAAGGCTTCCATCCATAGAAAATGTTCAATTTATGAAGAGAGATTTCATTTTATGTGTGTAAAGAGAATTATTGCTAACAGCACAGCATGCCTCCCAGCAACAATATTTATCCCAAAAGGTACCAAAGGATAAGTGTGACTTTAATTATTCACACAAGTCATAATTGTGTGGAAGGATAGGCAAACATACCTTGCGGAATATGAGCTGATGTGCCCAGACTAACACTAATTTTTGTTATATTTTTCTTCTCTTTTTGGGCTGTGCTTTGTCTCAGTGGAACAGATTATTTTATCCTTCTTTCCTTTACTAATCCTCTCTGACATGGAGTTATCAACATAATCCACGAGAATCTTTCTGTTTCTTATGTATCAGTCTTACCTCACAGGAGAGAAGCAGGCTGGATATGTATGATTCAACAATTTGAAACTGGAGCAAAGATTCTGACTCTGATCTCTTAATATACTATATGCAAGAACCTTTCACTGTTTTTAACATGTCACCTACCAAATGCATTACAACACCTCGCTTATCAGTCTGATTATACTACTGGGTTGACATAAGCACTATGGTCAATGATACTAGCATGGTCTTTTCTGAAGACCATTTTAAATAAATTGCACATATTCAATGTTGCCATTATATCTGGAACCTCCCTGCACAGTTCTTAAATTCTGCTGGATATCAGGAATGTAGCATTAGGTAGCTGGGATTTCTGTATTAAAGTGAGACCTTGATTTCTTACTTTTACACTTTTGTTGAACTGAAAATTCCCGACATGGTACCTCTGTCTAAGTAACAGGAGTGACAATAAAGGGTCTTTAAACCTTAATAAGGCTTCAAAATGAAACATTCTGTATGTGAAGCAAAGATTTTTTTTTTTTATCCAACAAATTGAATTCCAGTGTATAAAATAGTTGAGAAATCATTATATGATAAATAAATGGAAAGATCATCAGATTAAAGAGAAAAGTAGTTACTTTAAAAGTTTAATTTTGATGTCTCAGTTCGTGAGAAGTGCTTCTGGATAGAACACTTACATTTCCCCAATGTGCTTAAAAGCTTGCAGATGTACATATTCTTTGGAAGTCTCAGAGATTAAAAAGTCATTTATGACTCAGTCATGATTTCCAAGAGAACCTGCAAGGGGAAACTGCTCCTACGATTTCAACTCTGTTCAGTCACATGCTGAACATAAGTCTGTCCCTGCAAAATGTCTATAAATATCATATATTTGATGCATTTAGCTCAGCAAAAGCATAATTCCCCAAATTGGTAGCCAATTCTCCCCAAATATATTATAGCTTATTGGATGGAATCCATATAGCTATGGATGGAATCAATGGAATTATTGGATGCCACAAAAATAAAGCACTTCATAGGTTATCTACTTAGTTCATCACAGGAGAACTAAAGCACTTAATTAATAAATTATCACAGAAAAAAAAAAGAGTATTTGGGGTGGGCAGGGACCTCTGGAGTTCATCCTGTCCAAGCTGCCTGCTCAAACAGGGTTACTAGAGCAGGCTGCTCGATCAGGTGGACAAGTTGAATTGAATAAATGTAATCCACTGCAGTGGTATGCTACAGTCTGCAGAATTATTTTCCACTATGAAATTACTTGTACTGATTTGCAGGGTTTTTTGGCATGACTATTACTCAGGATTTGTACTGAAAATATGGAAAGTATCCTCCCGACAGTATAATATCTCCCTCTTACTGTCCTCTTTACTGTGAATCTTCATTTTGTGCAACAGCAAGATATATATGTAATGCTTACAGCTGAAGAAGTAAAAACTCCACTTCCTTTATGAAAATGGGATGGATGAAAAATAAAAGGCAAATAGAAAAAGTCTGATAATGTGTTGAAGAGGAAGCAGACTCTTTTAGATGCTAAAAAGCCTACTGACTCTTTATTTTTCTCTAACTTCTTTCCTGTCTCATAGCAAATATATTTTTTTCCAAAAATACTATTCATGTTTTGCATATAATGGAGAAAGTCAAGGCTTATATATTCTCCCTACCTGTCAAGGTCAATATTTTGTATATTAAATTTAGAAAGGGAAAAAGAGCCTTTCTGAGAAGTGTGTAAGTAAAAAGACATGAGTGAGAAAAATCTGTAGGAAAAGAGAAAACAAAATGATTGCTTTAAAAGGTCAGTTTTTCTGAAGTTATCTAAGATGCCATATTGACTGGGATTTTTACTTTTCTCCCATCACAGCAGAGGATACATCTTCCCAATCTGTTAGAGATGTTCTGGTCTTCATCTGGCATCAATATATGATGGATTCCTCCAGGTTTTAGTTCAGATCTAATGAGACTGAACCCAGTTATAATCTTATTCATGATAACAGATAAGCTAAATCACAAAGGTGAATTGAGGGAAGGTGCTTGACAAGAGTCAGACAAAGCAACATTAGAAACAGAGCATGAAATGGAGAGTTCTGTACCTTGGTTGCTGAGGGTAAGGAATAATGGAAAAGAAAGTTGACATTTCTATTTCAGTTAGTCTCACAAGGGAAAAGAGTACTGTATACCAAAAAATATGCACTGAAGGGAAGTCATTATCAGGTGTGGCATTCTACACTTTACTACTTTAGAGTTATATGGGTTAATGAAAAGCCTTGAGTTGTGATATGTTGAGTTTTATTGAGTTTAGAACATTAAGATATATAATTATGCATCAGCACCCATTGCTCTTGATTGTTATACTGTTTAAAATTGTTATAGGTAAGGTATAGGAAAAATACAATTTGAGGTTCCGCAGTTATCAGTGCACTTTCTCTTGGCACATGCTTATATGAACTCCTTTTTTTGTTCTAAATATTCAGGTTTATTAAAATGGGAACAAATAGAAAGAAATAAAGATAATATGTTAGTCAAATAAAACATAAGACTTTGTAGTATACTGAGGCATATACTCAAATTTCAGTCCCTTGGGTTTTCTTTAATGCAAAGAATCTCAAAAATGATGAAGAACCTTCCTTGTAGAAACAAAATATATTGTTTACACTAGTACCTTAGTACAAATCAAAACCAAAGCCTGAAACTTTAATGCTGATTTGATGCTTTTTTCTTTTTCCTGCCTGGCTAAACACAATGTAATAAAAGGTCACCTTTTCATGCAAAAAAAACACTTATTTTAATGAACACAATTCCCTTTATTACTATCTTATTTACATTTTAATCTATTTGTTTCCACCTTCTGTCTAGGATTCCTTTTTATAAAATAAAATCAAATTTTGTGTTCACAAAAGTTATAAGAATGACAGCTGGCAAAGAGGAAGTTTGTCTATTTCAGTACAAAACGAGTGCTACCCAGTACCACAGAAAAGATTTCACACTGCGTTTAAAGGACATCTTTATTGGAAAAAGTATATATTTTTGGCTTTGATTTGTTATTTTTATTGCTGTTACTTGGTGACATTAGACCTGCATGGAAATGAGATAATTACTCTTTGTTAAAAATTAGATCTAAAGTTCAAAAATTCAAAATTTATTCAGAAAAATAAAAACAAAAACATGTCTTAAAGGAGCTCTCTCTCACTGAAGAGAGTAAAACCTGCTTTGCATTGTTTTTCTTTTGTTTTGTTTTATTTTTGAAGAATATGTTGTTCTGCTGTGTGCTTAGACTAATATATAATATTATCTGTGAATGCAGCTTCTGATATATTGTTTCAAAAATAGAGTGTTCAGTCATTTCTGTTCCATATAATAATTATAGATTTTCAGAAAATTGTCATGTATATTATCATGAATTAATTGCTGAATCTACTCCTCAGAGTAGGATTTTATCAACTAGGTTCTAGTTGATAAAATAAAATATATCCCCTATATCTGTAATAAGGAAAGGCTGATGACTGATAGCCTTACCATCAATTCCTGTGATACTGAACTGTGATACTATTCCTATTATAATTATTTTCAACATAAGATATTTCATCAATGACGTTACAGAAATATTCAGTATGTGTTTTTGCTCCTGAGAATATTGCCTAAAAATATTTCAAGATGTCTGGAAAATTTTCTCATTCTCCAGGTAGGTCTTATTTTATTCTATTTCCTTTTCCTTTTCCTTTTTCATTTTAAATTAGTGTAGTATTAAAAGATTTGATTTTCTCACAAATGCCAGGTATTATGACAGGGTTAACTTTGAACATTCATAATTAATCTAATTGCAGATGCTTTGTAATTAAAAGTTCACACTCGCAGACAACATTAGTCAAAGTAATTATTATAATTGCAATGATTGCTAATATAAAACATTCTGTATGCACTTCAGGGATATTTATTTTCAAATGGGATTCATACCTATGAAAGCTGGTGTTTGTATTTGAATAATAAAATCAAACTAAGCAAAGTCTGATCATAACTCTTAAGCAAAATACAAGATAAATAGATTAGATAAATGCAAGATTATCTAATTCCTTATAAAAATAAAGGACTAACAATATCCATTAGGGTTGTACTTTCTATAATGTACTTTTTATAATCAAAGAAAAATAGATAAAGTTCAGAGCAAAGTGGGATCCATATCGTAAGAGGAAAAGAAGATTTCAGGGGCATTTAAAAAAATGTTGCAATTAAAACAATTGAGCCATGTAAGATGCCTAGCATCCAAAAGATCAGATACTATCTACAAATCTGTGGTCCAGCCACTGTTTATTTTAGGGGGTGCAGAGCAAAACGTGCTGAAAGCCATACTTTATACCGTGCTGTTTAGAAAGTTTCATGTAAGTGACAAGAAAGAATCATTTCCAGAGGACAAATTTGTTTCATCTGACTCAAATCATACTTTGGGGTCCATATGTCTTTGCTAATTATGGAGAGTTTAGGGCTACAACACTTCTAATTTAGCCGTCTAAGTTAAATGATTTCAATCAGGCCAATGAATCTGAGCCTGTGCCCGAGAAGAGTTCCTGATAGGTAGAAAAAAAAGCCTTTCTAGCCCTATGATAATTTAAGAGCTAGTGGATTTGGCATGGAGATGTTGGATTATAGTAATGTGGCCATTTGTTTGCTGACAAAACTGGGTTGTGCTATGCTCTATATCCTGTATATTTTTGCAAAAAGACAAGGGACCTCTCATAAATTCTGGTTTGATTCTGTAGTTCTATAGTATATGCACATTACTTATGATTAACCATCTACACTTTTTGTTCAACATTTTCCTGACAAACTTGTCTTCAATGCCAATAGCCATCTAATGAAACACATAGAAGACTCCTACCTGCGTTACTACTGCTTGTCAGCTGGAGCTCCAATTGCTGCTTATTTTTCTTTTCTTTTAAAATGCATCTTGTTACTTTTCCTCATTATTGCTTAGCTAATGCTCTTTGCTTTGCATAGAGACTCTTGAAACTCTTACCCTCTAGAGAACACTAAATTACTCACCCAGTCTTGCTGCTCTGAAAGTAAACACCTATGTTAATCACACATGTAGAAGAAGAGAAAGAATATTTAGTCTGTGTGGGTGGCTAAAAAAAGGTAAAAAAATCTGTTCCTAAGATTCTAATTCTCAATCCTAAGTTTCTAATTCTCAATGAGTGTTCTGTCAGTTGCATGTTTTAATTTCATTCCAATTTATTGCTTTGCAAAGCAAAGCCATAATATTTGATCTGAATATGACTTTCATTTCTCACACTGGACAACTTTCAGTCTGTTTCAAAAAGAGAACATGAGGATTGCTCTGCTTCTCCATAATCTTCTAATCAAGATGTTTCCTAAAGTTGTTTTTATCCTAAACTGTGGTGATATATCCAAGGATTTTTAAAATATATTTAATTTTAAACAGTCTTTACTTCTGCTAAGACTATAAATACCACTTTAATAAAGTCCTCTAAAGTAGCTGATTTTTAACATTCAGCCACTTTTTAGGTGTAAATCTACAATATGAGCCAGTCACGTATCCTCTCTTAAAATCAGCTTCATCTAGTCTATTTAAATAGTTAACCTTACCTTTTGTCTTCTCTATCACACAAAGAACCCAGAAGAATAGTTCAAAGTGTGTAGTTATACTGCAAAAATTATATTTGGACAGCTAAACTCAAAACCTTTTTGGTTCACAGATAAAATATTTAGCAGTAGATGGACCCTAATACTGCAAAATTAGATATAACAACTACTTTGTTGTTCCTACTTAAGAAAAATAGCACGGAAATCTAAGGTTCAGAGGATTACAGTTTGAAAATCACTAGTGACTATCTGAATAAACTCAAACGCTGTGTACAAAGATGATATACCCCTACCTAGTAATTAGGCTGCTACCTGAAAATTGTTCCAATTAGATTTCAATTTGAATGAGTTAAACACATGACAAACAAATATGTATTTATAACTCTACTACAAATTTAGCCAAGCTGAATTTCAAAATATAATTCATTTTTTCTAGTCATTGAATTCTAGTCAATACAAGATTTCTATCTTACCCGATTGGGTTTCAGTCCACGTTAGACAAAGAATGAATTCTACAGAGGAGCCTTCTTAAGTAAATTCTACCACACAGTAAAATATTCCCCCTTCCTCTCATGCGTTTTAATGGAACACATAAATGGATACGGAATAAATCAGTTTTTGCAGTGAGAGCTCACTTGGTTCTATAAGACTTCTGAAAGGAAACATCACTTTAAACAGAACCATAAGCATCTGTTACACAGTCTAATTTTAAAAGATCATAATTTGCAGTTGCAAATTCATCTTTGTTTTTTAAAACAATTCAATATACATCTGTTCAATTTTTCATGTGTATTGCCCAGCCATCTCAAAGGAAAATTTTCTCCTTGACAATATCTTGCATTTATTTTCTCACAAGAACCTTATTGTATATTGAAAAATCTCACTGGTTCTAATAAGTTTTGGAGATATTTTGTGAGGAGTTTAAATAAAATTCTTCCAATATTTTCAAATTTAGGCATAGAAATAATATTTGGAGGCATATAAATTGTGAAAGGTGAAGTGGCCATCTTGAATGAATTAATTAATTACAACCCACACTGGTAAGCAACCTTTCCTAGCATTTCTGTTAACAACAGACAGTTTTGCAATGTTTGATGTGCACTGACTTCTGATAAAGTATACCAAATGATCAAAATCTTGATTAAGGAACAGAGAAAAATGGTGAGCAAACAATGTGACAAGTTCACAGACAGATAGTTTGAATGCCAGAGCTGCTAATGAAAACTATATGTAAAGAGCAATTTGTAAGAGGCTAGGAGTTTTGTTTATCTATTTTCTCACAAGGAAGACAGCGTGTAAGAAATGAGCAGTTTGGCATTGTCCCTTGCCAAAGATTGGACTGCACAGATCTTTTTATCTCACAAGAAAAAAAAGAAATTATCCCTGTTAAACAGACGGAGACCATCAACCCATCCTTTTCAGGAAAGCCTATGTGTAATGTCAGTGTAACATGTCACTCGGAGATCCATTGATTTCATTGGCAGGCTAAGGAGTAAATTTGAGGGGAGGTAATAGAAACCCCAGATGGCTTTTAAAAAGAGCTTGATAAAATGAGCTTTATTCATGATGGTTTATGATATGAATGTCTGGAATAAGTCTGACCTAACTGACACAAGAAGTCTTTTGTCCCATGTACTTTTATTCTGGAGTAGTGTGAATCGGATTCAATTCTAGCACAGCATATTTTACCAGAAATGTAAGCCTAGCAGTTACTTATTGAAGTATGGCAATAATTCTCTGTTTGGATTTAGAATTTAGGAGGAAAAAAAAAAAAAGGTCAGAAAGTTAGAATCTGAATGTTCATAAAATTCTGAATGCTCCTCTCTTCACCATCCCATTTTTAAATCTGCAGTCTTCTCAGAGTACCGCCTTCTGCGAGGCCCTCTTTGTTCACGCTGCAGCAGGCTGAGCTCCTGCATTACCTGCAAGTGTAAAAGCCCCATGAAGATTAGAAAGATTTAATCTAGGCATGACATAGCCACAAACAATCTTACTCAAAATAAATGGCAGTGGCTTCTCTGAGAAGAATATGTAAATGCAGCCTGAGGGTTGGAAATTAGTGTGAAATGAGCAATGAAGTAAATTTAAAGCAGCATGACTATACTGTGTTAACATCCTGGAATACATATTCCAGACTAGGATTATCTTCATGAAGTTTAAACAAATCTGCTATGGAAACAGGTTAAACAAAACTGAAAAAAAGCATTTATATTGCAGATTGAATGCACTCCATATAGGACGTATATGAGAAATTTTAATTTTACCTCCTCTTCACTGATTTAAAAATATGTTGATGGAGAATTTCTGTCAACCTTTCGTACTTTTCAGCAAGTTATAAAAACTGTAATATGAGTACTACATTGCTACAATCTATTGTCCATGGCTTTCTAAAACATTCTTTGGATTCGGATTTATCAGAATTTTAGGAGGTTATTTTAATTTCTTTTTATTGACAGATTCATTTTGTTCTCTACATCCATATACACAGAAAATGGATATTGGCCAGGAGAAGATAGGCCCTTTAAAGCACCTTGAAGTGATAATAGAAAACACGTTAAATGAGAGAGACTGATAGCTTCTCTATTATAGTTCTGTGAAAGAAGGAATGCTATTCTTACTTTTCAAGTAAGATTTTTTTTATGAGTCACAGCTCATCTACTATGTCCTCTTCCAAGATGCAACTTTATTAGAAGTGATGTGAAAAAAGAAAATTTCTTGTTCCAGTATAGAAAACTGGAGGTTTCTACTAGGAGATACCAACTCAACACAGACACATACAAAACTTCAGTCCATGTGGGAAAGCAATGCCAGGAAACCTATTTATTCTATGGATGTAATTTCCCCCAGGGCAATGTTCTATTTTTCCAAGAAAAGTTTTATTTTTTTGTTGTTCTCACTTTTCAGTTCCAATATCTTCCTTGGAATAGTTTTTTATTGCAACTAGGTTGTAATAATATCACCAGTTTCAAAAGTATGGATTAAAAGATTTCATGATCATTTAAATGTCCTATTCAAAATGCAAACTATGAACTTCCAAAGTGTCATTAACTTCTTGATGAGGCAAAAACTGGCTCAAATGATGACTAACAGAGAAAACTTTTCCATTAAAATATTTATTTTAACATATCCTGCAGTCCACTAATGAAGACAAATGTTTTAACACAGAGAATAAGAAATAGTTTCACCATTATCTTGACTTTCTGTTGGTTCAGTTCATCACAGCATGCTGTTAGAAACATGACTAAGATTATAATAAGATATGTAAATAGAAAGTTCTATAGAGATAGGCCTTACAGCAGTAGTAAGAAAGACACTCTCAACAAAGTATAGGAATAATTGATGTGTTTCAGTCCAAGAACTTTGGATGAAAGAAAAGTTGAAATTAAAAGAGAGACAAGTAAGGTCTGTCTTCAAGAAGAAGCAGGTGCGTAAATCACATCAACATCTAGGATCCCAGGATTGCTGAAGGATTCTGGAGCTGCTTTTAGCATTCATAGACCTTCCCAAAGTTGTACTCAGTGCAAACAATGTTTTGGCTGCTGGGAAATATCAAACCATTATTTTTTTCCAGATAGAGCTGGATTTCTGGAGCTGAAAAAGGAGTGCACTAGGACAAGAGAGTGTTGGAATTGCACACTTGAGACAAATGAGCTTTCCTTCCCTTTCCTTTGCTACACTGCAGAAAACCATCTCTGAATAGCCAGGCCAGTATTTCAACTGTATCTACTGTTTTAATAAGAGGACAAAGGAAAAGCCTATTTGACCTCTGCTTTTATCTCAAGGGAATTGCAACTAACCTGACAAGGTACGTTGGCTGCCTAATGTCTATAGACTCCTGTTATAGTACCTGCACAGAGTGCTTCATTTCATTCCTCGCATGGAAAACACTAGCAATATGTCATAACTGCTAGTGGATGGAAATCAGAATGGACTAGATCAAAATCTAAAGAGGAATTTTTAAAGTCAAAGTGTATAGAGATATATAGCCAGGGGAAAATGAAGCTTTAATCAGATAAAGTGTGTGTGAACTCTTTGATAAATATCTTAACTATATCTTGCAAGTAAAACAAAATCTCAAACTTTTCAGCAGTGAAATGTTCATAATTTCTTTCCCTCCTCTTCTCAGACAAAAGGAAGGAAGGGATCACTTACTGCTCAAAAGTCTACAAGAACAAAAAATCTTAAGCACACAGTCTGAGGTAAACTACCTTTTAGAGTAAAGCTTTTCTATGCCAGAGTGTAAGTACTGAGAACTGGAATTATGCCTGCAGCCTTCAGTGAGCTTTCTGTGATTGCTCTATGACCCTCTATTTACTCTGTTCCTAATATCTGGTAATAAACAATACACCCAGAAATACTTTTTTTAAGACACCTTCTTTAGCAGTCCAAAGTCACTCTGGTATGTATTCATTGTATTGAATAATTATTGATAGAATTTCCAAACTACTGGACTGGAACACTTTCTTTCTATTATCATATAAATATGTTACATCTTTCATTTTTGACACCTTTTAATGTTTTCCCTATGCCTAATGTGGCAGCATCCTCCTTATTCCAGAAGGAAATCTCCACTATTCCCTTTCATCTTAATACCTAAGCAAAAACAAGATGATTGTCTAGAAAAAAGTATCAGTACCCTCTGTTTGGCTCCAGGGTACTTATGAGAGACACAAAACTGAATAGTAACTAAACTGTACCAACCATGCTGATCATGGAAGGTTAGTTAATTATAAGCTCCCCGTAGGTATTAGCTGGTGGAAAACGTGTCATCTTCATGGTGTCACCTGCCAAAAGAAGAATGTGTCATCTCCGTGTCAAACCCTGCCAAGAGATTCTGTCCAGGCATTTACACTATAAACACAGAGACAGTGACATGGGGAATAGAGCGAGAGTAGAATGTATTCCTCTCTAAATAATCTGAACATCTTTTTTTTTAATCAAACTGTAGTGCTCACCGCTGTACATTTATTTGAATGAATCGAAATTATTTTTCCAAGATGACATCTGCAGAACCATATCAGTGAACCAAAATTACTGGCACTGCAACTCTTTCATGGTTTTGCTTTTCAAATCTGTGGTATTGTAAAGCAAAATCAGACAAAAAAGAAAACAGAAATTACTGGAAATTTTAGATTACCTGAGGTATATCATCATGTCAATATGCAAGTGTAAAACAGCCCTTGTCACTGAAACACAGTCTGCTAAACACTTTGCACTCAGCTGAATGCATATCCACTTAACAACAAGACTGACTACTGATACAGAGTTCCCTAAGAAACTTGAGTGAAATTTCCCCGATTTTCAACCATCTGATGACTGAAAGCATAAGGTGATATAAGCAAAGAGCCGTCTGAGCACATGGAGCTAGACAATACAGTAGCTGTGACAACAAAAGTGAGAAGCGAGCTACCCTTTCTATGCCTTGGAGTGTGCTGCAAGTATTCTTTGACTTTTCAAGAATACCTGAAGGAGAATATCATTTAAACGGCTATCTAGAAGCAACATTAGTATCAAGAAAAGCTTTGCTAACTAGAATCAAAATCACATTTGCTACAGCCTGCGTCTTCTCTCTTCTTCATGATTTTTGGCCTCACTCTGCAATGCATAGTGGTACCTGATATCATCCCCTATTCTGCTAGTATTTTATATTAGCAGACTCTGGACAAAAATTGAAGGAGGGGTAAGGAGCAGGAATAAAAGTCTGCAAGACTAGAAGACCATCCATTAGCTGAGCTTCTTAACTTTTACGCAATAGTTGAATCCACCTGTGTCATGTTTCTGTCAACCAATGAGCCTCAGACCGAGTGGTTACTACAAAGTCACATAGCAGCACCTATGCAGCCATTTACACACTGCACACAAAAACATACGCCCTTTGAGGAAAGCACAGAAGACTATGACACCGAGTCATAGCAGGAGGTAGAAACCACTTGTAAGTTGTGTTTTCAGTGGTGCAGTCTGGGCATATGTGCAGGTATACCTGTCTTCAGTAGCGGCACCTGTATGGAACTAGCACTACATGGACCTATCCCTAAGCTTTTGTCCACAGAAGGGTCTGCAGTTCATCACACCATGATAAAGTGAATGCCATCATTTTGTCAGCAAACTGCATTCATAACCTGTTGAGTTTTTAACACTTCAGCTACAAAAAATAATATTGTGCCACGCTGAGAGAACTGTTTTCAGTCTGTAATGTCAGTATGTCTGAAAATAACGAGCAACTTAGAATATAGTTCTAGTTCTTAGAATAAAGAGAGAATAAAATACTAGACTCAGCTCTTGAAAACACGCACTGGTTAAAGATTAATGAATCATGGTACATGGTAAAGACATGCAAAAGGAATGCGTTAAACTGATTTTCTTTAAAGGTCTTATGCATCTTTCAGGGAAAGTGTTGTTCATCTCTTGTAATGACTTTGCAGAACTGACTACCTGCAATTTCACTTTTCTCTTTACCATCTCCCAAAGTAGTTTTCATTATTTCCATTGCCCTTTTGTAACAATAATACACTCTATTGCTGTGCAGAGAAACAGAATTCAGTGGTGAAGAGGTTTGAAAGTCATCTCTGGCAAGTGGACATGATGAACAAATATGAGAGACCAAGGAGCCTTTTAAGATTAAAGCTTTAAACAATTTTTCAAAAAGAGCAGTGACTGATTTTGGATGCAGAATTTGGTGTTTAACTTGAGTACTTGGGCTTGTGGCATGTTTAGCAGTAAAGTGTGCGTGGGTGAAATAGAGTTGGATCAATTGGTTTAAAGCATTCAAATTAGAGTACAGCAAAGATTTAAGTCAGCATGTGGTAATGGTGGTGCACTCAAAGGCACAGACAGCAACTAAATAACAGAATTAAAAAAAAGATCTAATTCCATTTGTACAAGCTCATCACTCTTCTTTCACTGATATTTATAGATTCAAACATAAGCGTGGATCATTGATAAAGAGTATAAACAGAATTATTTATTGAACTATTTCTGCTATCCTATTGAAATGAGAACTCCACTGATGTACAAAATGATGTGCTTTTCTTGAGAAAAAAAATAAAAACAAACAAACAAACAAACAAACAAAAAAACAGAATAATTCAGAAGAGAACCAGAAAAGAAATTCTCTGGAACAGGCTGCCCAGAGAGGCTGTGGAGTCTCCTTCTCTGGAGATCTTCCAAACCCGCCTGGATGCCACCCTGTGCCCCATGCTCTGGGTGTCCCTGCTGGAGCAGGGGGGTTGGACTAGATGATCTCTAGAGGTCCCTTCCAACCTTAATTATTCTGTGTGAAGATAAACACGAAGAAGCTACTGAAGTTATATTTGAAACAAGGTGTAAAGTGTTTCCATTTCTGTGTGCATCACCTTTGTCTGTGGGTAGTCATCCTCATTTTAGATCTCTCTTAGCAGAAATAGTGGATATTACCCTGTACATGAACAAATTTAACCATCCTTTTTCTGGATTAGTGCAAGTCTGCGCAATTGTAGAAACACAGAGTGATGACGTATTAATTTACATCTTCACAGAGAAGGGAAAACAGATACATGATGTGATATGACTTTCCCAAGGTCAATTCAGTCAGGCTGATAGCCAAACTGGGAGCTGAACTGCAAGTCATAATTCTCTGTCTCTTGCATGCAGCTATTCAGTGTCCAGAAGTAGTCAAAACCTTTCAACACGCACAGCGCAGGTCTCGGCGCACTGATGTGTGAATCACACTGTAATGCACCATGGGGACAGAATTCTAATGAAAAGGGCTCAGTCATGCTCTCTTGACCAAAATGGATTCACTGAACATCAATTGTGAATTCAGCCAATAGTTTTCACAGCTCTGTCATCCAGCCAAATGGGTACTGGCTCCAGCTTCCTTGTGTTATTGCCAAAGAGTAGCACATCAAATGTTAGATGTGTTTCTGGGTAACTGAGAAAAGAGTGAAATATTCAGGAGGTGCTCCAAAAGACCTCTTAGGGACCCTCCATACTGTGAGAGAAGGTAGATCTTCTAAGGGCTTAACTTCAAAATCTCAGAGGGAAATTAAACTCCTGAGAAGGAAAAAAAAAAGTATCCAAAGAAAATCTTTGGTCCTCATTTTAACTCTTCTGGGTTAAGCATGCAGAACACTCCAATAAAATGTTCTTTTATGAATAATGAACTTCTAGCATTTTTATGGAATTTGATGTGTTGTGTACCCATTTCTAAAACACATTTAAGTTTTTCAGGTTCAAGGTTGAGCCAGGCATTACATGTTTCAGATAATTATTGGATTTTCAACTTATATTACAGTCTGAACTATAAAAGACCCATGAGTACCTGTTTTTCATCAGGTTCTCAGCAGGACAGTCTGTTAACACATTCTGAATGCCTTGCCAGCTCTCCAGACATGCTTACACTGGGTCTCTGTGACACAGAGGGTACCCATCAGGACTATCTATTTAGCAAAGAGAGTGTAGGTAGAGCTAAAAGTTTAAACATATGTATTCTAAAATGAAAATAACCTTCAGAGAAGTATGAATTAAAAAAAAAAAAAGGCAGACATAGCATTATGTATGTGTCCCACACCTTTCATTATATCTGAAGTTTGTTTCCTAAACTATGATGATAGGGTTCATTTGTATTCATATGTTAATATATGAGATATTAGGGATATACTTGTCTTATTATTATTTAAAGTAGTCTTTAACAGGTATACTGACTATGACTTCTGACTAATCATCACTAATGCAGTAAATTAAATATTTCTTCCATCATTCCATTGGACAAAAGTTAATTATTTATCCCAGGTGTTTGGCATTTATACCTGGGATGTGGCATTTTTATCCTCATCTTCTAAACTGTAATCCTTGTAATTTACTCCCACTTATTTTAGGAGAAAGGGGGTCCAAGTCCCAAGCATGTTGTCCATTATGTAATATTATGAAGGGGAACTTTCCTTCTCCTCCTTTTTAAATATTTTCTTAAATCTGACTGTCAAACTTAAGTATTTCACCTGACATATGGATACATCTGCTGTAGTATGGAGCCATAATCATCTGCTTTACTATGTGGTAAACAAAGAGCCTGCACAGCTGCTAAGTTGTAGAAACAAATGTTAGCAGGAAAAATGTAAATATCAGTAGGCAGTATTCACATGCAAACTGTGCAAGCAGCATCCTATGAACTACCTCTACCTGTATTCATATGGCCTCTATATGAACACCTTCCTTGTAGGAAAGTTCTGCTAGATTCAAAATATCAATACTGAATTGAATGTTTGGTTCACACAACCTGCCACATCTGTTACATCACTAAAAAGAAAGGAAGACTATAGCACTAATATAGGAGGTTTATAATAATTTCCAGAAAGGAAGTTTAGTATGTGGGAAAAAAAAAAAAAAAAAAACAGAATTTTACTTCTAGCTAGGCCTTAGCCACCCAAAAGGTTTTGTGTCTGTGATTTTAAGAGACTGTATTTGCACAGAATACTTCTCATTCCAGTAGACAGCGCAAATTCATATAATCTTAACAAGCAAAATCATAATGTAACAAACAGTATGTTACAAAGTCCATGTTTCTCTGTCTTTTCCAACTGTGTAATTCTGGTCCAAATGTAGAAAGCCTTAATTGATTTGTGGCTCAGCTATTTAGGGACCACTTTTCAACTGTAGTATTCCAAAGCAGTTACGTTCATTGAGCATTGAAACTCCCTTCTCTACCCTCCAGCAGGATCGTTTGATTTTCAGCTGCTCCTTTTAAGTTAAGCTACAGAATGTTTACCAGCTTTTTAAAATTTAAGGTGCAACTTTTCAACTTTGTTTTAGAGAAAAGCAAAGTGAAACTGGACTTTGTATGTATTTGTGTATGAATCATACTACCTATGCATTAAAGAAAGGAAAAAGGAAACTATTGAATTTATTTTGCTTTTTTCATAAATGATCACTGAAGAAACCTAGCCAAAAACTCCAATATTTAAACATTCACAACTCTTCTCTCAACATCAGGTTAATCCCATAAGCATCCAAATCCCTTTGTGTCTATGTTTATGTTCTGGGCATGCATTCAGCTGCCTGAGGCTGTGGTTCCATGGGCAGCCAAGCTCTTCTAATGGCTTGAGAATGCCAAAAAGGAGAATTTTGTGTTTGTTTGTTTGTTTGTTTCTCACTCTTCTCTCTTCCTTCTGTTCTCATTTTTTCCCTCTGCTTCTCTGCCCCTGACTCTCCCCACTCTTCACCTTCCACTTTGCTTTTAAAAAAGGTAAACAAGGGATTTGAAACTGGATTTATCACTTTCCAGATAACATACGCTACACAGATAAATGTCCACTGCCCCTTCCTCACATTTACAGGAAAAAAAAAAAAAAAAGTCTCACTTTAGTTGCAAACCAGTTAACAGCTGTTCCAGGTTGTTTTTCACATCCAAGTATCGAGTGGCAGTGACTACCAAATTCACTGCAGCTGCATTAGTGAGACCAACTATACATATGTCTCACACTATAAACTCCTGTATCAAAATATTTGCTGAAGAAGCTTGTGATCCCCTTATTCAGACTAAATGATGGCCCTTTCAGGCAATATTTTTAGGCATAATTTTTATTAGGAATCTCTGTGTTCCAAATGTCTTCATTAATCCAGAATTGAATCAGGCTTTTTCCTCCTATATTTAAAAGTGGATCCATATCTAATCCAATATGATATTCTTCATCACTTATCTGTCTTATTACTTTGATCTCACATTCTAATAATTATATGGATCCCTCTGAGTCCATTGGTTTACAATGATTTCATTCTCCTTAGATAAATTGTATGTTCTTGCTTTCACCGTTAAATTGAAAATACATTGTTTCTTCATTTCTTCCAGTTTACTGCTATCTCTGTGCCTAAATTCCATAAGTGGAATGAGATAAACTAACTTATAAATCTAAGGATTTCTATGAATATAATCTCTCTTATATCTGAGGGTTCCCTGATATTTCTGCTAAAAAATCTGTCTTCTGTTATCTGTCCTCCATCTGCCCTCTGTTATTTAGCCCAGGGATTGAATGATAGCAGAAAAAGAAGTGTACAATCTGTGATGACAGCTCAGCTTCATAATTTCAAAATCTCTGTTCAATATTTAGTCTTCAGAGCCCAGAGAATGGTACTTCAAATCTTCCCGAACAGGTAGCACTGAAGCAGGTAAAAGATCAACAATATCACCATCTCCATTTCACAGGTCTTAGAACTTTATTTCATTTACTCTTGCAAGTACACAAAACAAAATGTTATGCACTAACAGGAAAATAGCATATAATTCATAATGACTTTATTCATTTAAGTAGGAAAACAAAAACATTTAAATTCAAGTCAATTATAATCTAAGTTACTACTACTATATGTTGCACTACCAAACAAAAGAATAAGTTATTTATACTGCCTTACTTAGAATCTCCTTTACTAAAAATAATTCAATCATTTTAAAGGTATTGGTTGAAAATAGAAATAAACTATGTATTCTCTCCTTTCAGTTGAACCGAGTAGTTGTGCATGTGTATACATCACATAGTTACTAAAGGTCTACTCATATTCTTGTACGGATTGGTTTGATTGCTTTGGGGAACAAATATTGCAGGGAAAATCTTTGCAGTTCATGTGATGTAAATAAAATCAGAACTGAAGTGGTTTGAACTATTAACTTCATGTAATTAACCAGCAATCAGTGCACAGCATGCTCAGAATTAGTGTAACAAACTGCAATATTAAACACTCAAATATACACCTACAAATCTCTAAACATCCTTCTATATCTAATCTCAGTGATCACCAATACACACCTTCCTGCAAAGTCACACAGTTACGTACACATATTCTCTCATGGGGAGTGTGTGTATGCCCTCTCTTAGGGGAGTGCAGGTGCTCCTTTTCCAGACCTCCTGGTGGAGATGTGTGCTCTAGGCTGGTGCATGCTGAGGACAGTCCTACAAGCCACTAATAAATATGTCTGTGAGAAAGCCATCCATGACTCCACATACACATCCCTGAGGTGTGGGGCCGCCTTGTCGAACCCTGTGTCATCAGTTTGGAGGAGAGGCTCTCTTTGACAGCTTTGGGTGCTCTGATCACACACAAAGTTATACTCTCATATCTCTTGCATTCAACTGGTCATTTTAGTAACAGGGGTTTGCATAGACACAAATAAGAACACAAAGAATTCTGCTCTTATCATATCTTCTCATTTCTGACCAGATATACAATATGGCATCTGCAGTAAAAATACTCACAAGTTGTGTCCCTGCATAATTTAGAAATAATGTTAAGGCTTTGGTACTCTCTCAGAGTTATTAGGTATTGATAGTGTTTGGACAGCTAGTTTTTTGGAGAAAGCTGGAAAATTCTAAGTAACTGGAACATTTTTTGCAGCTCTCCATTTAATGAAGTTGAAATTGCCTATAATATTCCATTTAGTGCATGCAAAAATCTGCACAGATATTAGTAAGTGGTTTTTTTTCCTTTAATTTTATCACTTTCTCCGTTAAAAATATATACCCTACTAGTAAGTAAGAAGTAACTTTGCTTATTAGAAATCTTTCTGTTCAAGATTTACCATTTCTTGATTTCTATATTCATTTCCTTAAGTCAGTTTTTCTTTTTGATGACATATGTTCCCTTTACTTTCAGTTTTCTGACAGGATTTGCTTTCTTCTCTCCTATCTATTCTTCAGCAGAAGCTAGAAATGGAGGAGTTTCCTTAGTTTAGTATCCAGAATAAAATAAAATAAAAATAATATAGTTGACAAGCACATTGGTCTTAACTTTTTGAGGGAAAAGTGCAAATCACCTGTGGTTAGAATGCACTTTGACTTCATAGGAATTCTTCCATTTTTAACCAGTCATTGATAGAGGCAGAACTATGAATAATATTATTCCAGTAAAATACAAAAGAATGAGAATGTTTTCTGTGCATGAATAGTTTTTTGATGAATTAAGATTTTAATCAGGCTTCATTATTATACAGCCAACTAGTTCAGCTAGTAGCCTATTTTAAAGACATGTCCTGTTTTTCATGTTCGAAATCTATTTTGCTGGTTAGAACCAGATGTACCTTTAAATATTGATTACCTTTGGAAATAATTTCATTTGAGCCTTTGTGGATTTTTATTCGTGTGAATGTAATCCTGTAATAAACTCAATTTATACACCCAGTGTTGACAAGATTTGTTTTCAGGGACCTGTGGAAAACTGTAAGAGAATTTGTCCTCAGTTTCTTGGCTTTGCATTCTGTGAACTGTTCATTTTTTCTATCTTATTTATTCTAAAACAAATAGATTATTGCTGCTAATGAAATACACTAATTCTAGTTTTCAGTCATATATAGTTTTTCATGTATATAGTACAGAAATAGCCTTCTTAAAACAGTAGACGATTATATTTAGGTCCTGAGCAAAGGCAAGATATCAACTCCAATGTCATATGAGCTATCAGCAATTACCTATGATACAGCATGCACATGTGGTGGCATTAACTAATCAGAAGGAGTTAATATGAGTGTATATTTATTATGTGTACTTTCTTCATTGATTCTTTTCCAGTATGCTGCAAAAGATGCTTTAGACAAATACATCTTTTCCCTTAAGAGGGTACAGACTGGAAGATGCACTTTTCTTTATTTAATATTCATGGAGATGATTTTGGAATAACACACACAAGTCTGGATATGCATTTCACTGCATTTAATTCATGGACAATGGTTTAAACAACATACAACAGTGGACCTTATAACAAGCGGAAATAACCTGAGGAAGAATTTGAAATATGTCAATGACATCTTTGTCTTTATATCTGCAATGGAAGCTATGGCTTGGGAGGAATTCTGAACTTTTAAATTGCATAGGTATGGAAATGCCTAGAAGATGTATTCAGTTTAAGAAACAGAAGGAATTTATGTTGCACTGAGAATTTGTTATTGAGACAGTAGGAAAAGATACAGAAAGTGAAACTTGAGAAATAGAGATAAAAATAAAAGGCAGGACAGATATTATTGACAAATCAAGAGTCAAGATTATGAGTCAGTATAAAGTTGGTAGGAGACAATTTGACAGTAGGGCAGACAGTCTCATAAGGCACACTTTCACAGTAGGGCAGAATCAGAAGATAAGGTGTCTTTTCACAACCCCTAAAAAGTAAGAAAGATAATGGATGAGGGTTCAAAAAGGAAAAATATGAAGAACATAGAAGTGATAATCAGAGTGATAAGAGAACCCTAACATCAGTAGCAGCTGAGATGTCAGTAACTGATAGAATCATAGAATCATAGAATGCCTAAGGTTGGAAGGGACCTCTAGAGGTCATCTAGTCCAACCCCCCTGCA
>JAWLRI010000128.1:941361-964902 GCA_034781795.1 Crypturellus tataupa | reverse complement strand
ACATGAAATAGTATCAGGGGATAATAGTCAGACTTGTGGACAAGCCTTGGGAGCCTCTCTGTAACATCCCTTATTCGTGCCCCTGGCAAGCAGCAGACCTCTCTGGATAAGGGGTCCGGTCTACAGATGGCTGCCTCCGTGCCCTGCAGCTGGGAGTCACCCATGACAATCACCCGCCGCTTCTTCCGGGTGTTCCTCTTCTCCTTAGGGGGAGCAGTCTTGGGGCATGGGCCTGACTGCCTGTCTGGAGGCAGCCCCCTAGATGAGTCTTGGTTCACAACCTCCTCCACCTGCTCCACTAGTTCCAGGGCCTTGAACCTGTTGGACGTGGCCACCAGTAGGGGTGAGGTAGACTAGAACTTCGGAGCAAGCTAATAAAACATATGAGAGACTATTCTCTGGCTTTCATGGAAAATATCTCTCCCTAAATGGTTCCAACCTCCAAAATCGTAAGGAATTCCAATTGCTGTAGTGTCTTCCTTTTGCATAATCTACACCAAGCCACTGTCTGGAGCAGTACTAAGTGACCTTGGTCAAATCAATGTGAGTGGGCATGGCAACAGTTAAACAGTGCCTGTGATCTTCAACCAACATGTGAGTCTGTGCCTTGTCCCTATTTTATTTACTAATTGAGATATAGACTTTTTTTCATAGAATTGTTCTACAGAAGCTACTCTTCAAGGTAACTGGGAGATAAATATTCAAAATAATGATTGTAGTGGGAATTTTAGTTCTTTGAAGAAAAGATAAAATAATAACTGAAGGAAGATGAAGACAAACTCTTGTAAAAAATAAAGAAATGGAAAATTCAGTTATATATAAGGGAGGTTAAGAGAATCAGAAGGACAGAACTATACAATATATTTTGTTTGTTTTTGAAAATAAAAGTGAACTGAGTAATTTAAGTAGATCCTGCAAAGGAAGGAGCTTCCAGTTCTCCAGTTGGAACTTGCACATATCCTTTATACTGTCTTACTTTTTAAAATATTCATTAACTAGTTCCAACATTGTGTAAAATTTGTCCTTTCTTCATTCTTCCAAATCCCATGTATATTTGAAATCCATACTCTTATCACTCTCACACCATATTGAAATATGTTTAAATGCGATTTGACATAAGCTTCAAATCTAACACTCAGCAGTATGTTTTTGAGTAGTTACTGGCTCATTTTCTCAAAGATATATTTATTTGAAAAATTCCTGTCTGTAGGGAAAGCAAACTTGAACTGTTTGACATTGGTCAATAGGCTGTAATTGCCTGGGCACGTTGGCAGTCATCCACAGAATTAGTCACGATGTCCTGTTGACCCAATTTGAATTCTGTGTTGAGATTATACACATTGTATTATTTGGATTCAGTTTTGCTTTGGGGAATACCCTTTCCAGTTTATGCAAGTTTTAATTCTGTTTTCACAGCTGTTGAATAGCTGTCTCCTTACTGCTTTTATCTTGAGGAATTTATCATGTTCCTTTCCCTTTTGACTCTTGTATTTGGTGGTTAGGAATAGGTTTACACTTCCATGCCGATATTACATTCTGTACCTCTCGCAGGCCTCTGAGAACTGAGACATGTTAGGGCAATATGAATCCTCCTTCCAATACAATGACAATAATATTATTTCCTACGTTCTTTAACTTCCAAGGTATTTGTTCTTTTCTTTTCTCCACCATTTTAAACACCTTCTAAGTTTTTGTGGCCTGTCTGATTTTCCATTTGGCAGTTTGTGAAACAAGAATATATTCTGTTCTTCTGCTTCTTTGATATCTGTTTAGAATCCAGCATCAGAAAAGCCCTAGAAGACAGACAGGAAGAATTGAAATTTTTTAATGGGTACGTCAACCAATTTCACATTTGCTTCTAATTCTGCCATACATGGAGAGAATTCTTAAATCAAAACATAAACGTATTAAGGAATATAAAGAATATATTTAGAAAAATGGTGGAAAAATTACCAAATGGTATAAAATGAGTCAAGACTTTACAGTAGAATCTAGTAGAAATCCATTAAAATCACCAATATCAATCTAACTGGACTAAATGCAACTTCCTGGGGACATGCATCCTGCTAATAAGTTACTATTAAGATACAAGAAACATGCCTCATCTATAAAGGTGTGCTATTTCCTAGGCAAATATGTTTACAAACCAAAAGAGAAAGTGGAAAATGGAAGAACTGTTATTATTGACAGAAAAGAAGCAGTAGTCTTTGAAAAGTAGCTTTGGTCAGGAAAAAAAAAAAGGTTTCTATATTAGAAATATTATTGGAGAAAAGATGACCAATTATCCATAAATAATAAGCTTATATATTTAATGATCAAGACATAGAGATGGATATAATCTGAAAGAAGAAAGGATTTAAAATGAATCCATTTCTTGAGGAGGGAGGATAAATAAATAGGCTATTTAAATTTGTGAGAGGTCAAATTATCTATGTACAAAGATGACAGTGATTAACAAGGATCTTGGAAATTCTGCAAAGATGTCAGCAGTATTCAGACATTTTTTAAAGGACTTTATCCTGATGCTGTTTTGGATTTCTGACAACACCAAAATTATGATGATTTCCACACATTTCCAAACAGTATGTGTAAGAATTCAACCGGGTTGCTCTGTAGAATTTTTCTTTTTGTGTGTGTAAAAATCTTCTTTCAGAACCCTTGCAGAATGTTTCATAAAAAAATCCTGGAACAACATCTGCTGTTGTGGTCTTTTCCTCTCATGATAACTGTTTGACCTAATAGACAAATACATTATTAACTGAGTAGATACTGGCTATCATTTAGAGGACCTTAGCCATATGAAGCATGGAAATAACTTTGCTTGTGATATCATTTTAAGCATATATTATCAAACTAAATAAAATGGGATATTTGCACCTTAACTTTTATGTAATGTTTTAGAGTAAAGCCAATAATTGGACAATATTCTTGATAGTTATTTACATATGCAGGCCATTTTAGTTTCAAATTCTCATTGTCTACTTTTGCAAGTAGCAACACTTTGTAAATTCTGCATCGTATTACTAAAAGAATGGAACTGTGAATTGAGAACTTTATTAGAAAAGACTATGCAGTATAAATTTCATAATATGTTGCTGGCTATATAAGTCATCCAATTAAGAGGAAAAAACAATCATTTCTTTTTCCTAAGCAACAGTGTGAGTATTTTCAGTTACCTTTTTGTTAACAATCTACAGTCAAAAATAACCAGTGAAGGAATTTTGAAACTCTTCAGAGAAAATAAGTTCAGATAAGCTCCAAGTCCATTTGTCTTTATTAATTATTCTTTATTAATTATTAATAATTATGTATTTGTTAAATATTCATGGATAATTATTCATAAGCTCTCAAGTAAGATACTAGGTGAAACTGATAGATAATATGGCTAATATTTAAAATTAACACCTAAATTTAGATTCTTACTTTTGAAAATCCCATTCATAGATCAATACTGAGGTGACTAAACAAATGGAACAAAGATGTTTGATGAGCATTAAAATTAGCATCTGCTGCTGTGGATTTGTGTCCTTCATGCCTTACCATTTGCTCTATGATGTAGCCTGTAGGCAATAGCCTGCTTAATAGCGAGTCCATTGGATGGTCATTACATACCTGCTAATTTATGAGAAAGCAGTTACCAAAAAAAAAAAAAATGTGTGTGTAATATCTGAATCCTACCACTCTTTCACTCCAGATACAAATTTTCATGAAACTTAATCATTTGTTTCAAATATAGCTGAAATTGGCCATCAGGGACAGAAAAAAAAAAGAATGGAGAGAAAAACAGATGGAAGATATATGGATGGATCCTATAACCTTGTGAAAAAATCTGAGATCACTGAAGTTAGTAGAAGATGTAGAAAGTGCTGGGCAAAGTTGGTGAGGATTGTCTTCTTTTTTTGTGAAGAGAGTATTTTCTGAAAAGCATATTTTGTGGGGAAGTTAAGCAAGTTTTGATATTCATTGCTATTTAAACAAAATTAATATGAGTGATAAGCTAAGAAAAAACATGTTTTTCTCATTTCTCAATTAATATTAAATCTACACCATGTATTTGGCTGGAAAAAGCGTGCACGTAAAAATATAGTTCTCATAGCTGCACTTCATAAAAGTTCCAATATATAGAAAGCCATGAATCAATTAAATCTCTGAAACATTACATTTTGTTGTAAGTTGAGGCAATCCTGACCAATGCACTGATGCAACAGCTTGCTGTGTTCCAATTACTAAAACAATCAAGCTTTTCTCTAATGAAGTAGAAATCAGTCTAACTCTGAACATCCCTCCAGTACTGATTAATTAACTGATCTTCTGAAAGAAAGAAGCTCAAATAAATGAAGATTATTTTCATTCATTCTTAAAGTTTACAATATTGTATGTAAACATACATGTTGTACAATACATGTACAATACAGTTGCACATAAATGTACATAAAATCATATTCTTTGATGTTACTAAAAATGCAGTTTAATTCTTGCTTAAGCAAATGGGTGTTGTGATGACTTCGAAGTCAAACAGGACATGCAATCCTACAACTATAGAATAACAGAATAATTTTCATTAGGAGGCATCTCTAGAAATCATCCAGTTTAACTTCAAAGTTGAATCAAGTTGCCCAAAACTCTGTCCAGTCCAACTCTGAGTATTTCAAGGGATAAGATCTCACAGCTTCTTTGGGCAACTTGTGACAGTCTTTTACCAGTCCTTAATCTCATCACTTTTTCTCCCCCTTTTTCTTTTTCCTCTCCCACCTACCCAGAGTGGGTAGGAAGCAGTAATTTTGTGACTGTTGCCTCTTGTCCTTTTGCTTTGTATGGTCAAGAAGAGCATGATACCATCTTCTTTAAAAACATTAAGTGTTGAGGAGAGCATCCAGTCCCCTCTCCACCTTATCTTCTATAAGCAAAACAAACTCAGTTTCCTCAGCTTCTCCTCCTGCATCATGTGCTTCAGCTTCCTAACTATTCTGGTTACCTTGCTCTGGGTTCACTTCAGTTTAATAATATCCTTCTTGTTACAGAGGGTCCAAAACCAGATATAGTACTATAGATGCAGTCTCACCAGTGAATATTAGAAGGCCTATAGGCTATGCTTTCATTAGTGAAGCCAAAATCAAATCTATTCCTAACTATTTTTCTGTTTAAGTGGAAGCTCTACCCTGTGTGAATGTGCCCTGTATGTGATGTATCTCAAAAATTCAAGTTGGATTAACAGGACTAATTTGGAAGCCACCTACCAGAGAGACAAGACTAGAGACTGGTTGCTGAAGAGATTGCAGCTCTTAGGACAGCTGCTAGAGAGATCAGAGTTCCAGGGCCCAAATACAAAGGGTGACATCGGTCTGGATCAGAGAGTGGAGAGACCCACATGAGCATGTGCGTGAGACAAAAACTGCGAATTGCGCCATTCAGTGATTAGGACAAGAGGCTTGGAAAGAAGATCCTAGGGGGATTAGGAGGCAGAAATTAGAGAACCTATGACAGGTTCATCATTCAGATATGGTGATCTCCCACCACACCTGCCTGATTTTTTGCACATACAGATGAAAATTTCTTGTGTTTTCAGCAGGTTGTACTTGAAGATCAAGAAGAATGGGCCCATTTTTATAATTTTATTCTTTTGAATGCATGAAGTCTACATGAGTATCACTGTTCAAGAGTTGTTACAACCCTAAGATTAAATAAACTTGAAATAAATATTAGAAAATGAGACATTACCAGATTGAGTTGCCATTTGCAACTCAGACCACTATACTATGTCCGATACCTACTGCAACAGCATGTTTGTATCTGAGGCATGTCATGTATCACATAACACAAGGTCAGCAGAACAGACTACCAAACCTATAGCTTCAGGGCAATGCATCATAGGAGGACTCCTCACTAATGATGTATGGTCAGGAACACATGCTTTGATGTCTACTGATGCAGTATATCTATCGCTGTACTAGCCACAGGATCCTGCTTTTATCTGTACTTTAGCTCTTGAGAGATTGGTGTGCCTTATTAATATATAAAGCCTTCTTCTGCCCTTCCCCAAAGACTAATATTAAATATGCATAAAATTCCTGATGTTCCTGTCAACAAATACTGAAAAATTCTGCCCAGACTTGAATGTACCTTAATAACACAGTATTGATCAATAATGATGGGGACATGAACCCTATAATAAAGCAAGCAAGGGGAAGAATTTTCAGAAAATTTCAATTTTGCCTTGGCTGCTCTAAGTGATGTATGCCACCATACCTCAGTGAGTTTCTTCATTTGATATTTGTTTATCTGAAATAGCACTTCATTTTTTCCCCAGAAAAAATGTTATTTATATATAAATTATTATTATTATTATTAAAAACTTGCTTTCATTTGTCAATGCTCTGGAAATTAGAACTTTAGGAAGAATAGTTATCTACATTATTTGGCTTCCACCTTCCATTAATAGCTAGAAAGTGATTGATATTATGACCTAAATTTGAGATCAGGGCAGGACTTGAATCTTTTATTCTTTTTCTTCTTTTTTTTCCTGGATCTATGATATTCTCTTATTTGTCACATTTAGTGTATAAGGTAGAGTTTTCACCTCTTTCAAAAGCACATGCAGGTACCCTTAAGTGGTACTTGTTTATGATACTATTATGATACTATACATGAATTTTTTAGTATCATAGAAGATAGATAGCAAAATAAAATAATGCAGAAATGCAAAAGAAGTTTGTGATTTAGTGTGTTTACAGCAGCACATATGCTATTTTACTTAGGACAGATCAAAGCTAGAATGCTATACTTTCATGTATAGAGGAGATGTTTGTCAAATTGGAATAAAAAAATTCTGGTCTGTTGTCAGAATGAAAATAATTGGATGTCATATTTTTTTTTGTCTCCTCTAAAAGGAGATAGGGCAGATGATAAATATAGTTAAATATTTGCAAATATAACTAAATACATGAGATTAATGATGCCAAAATTTTGTTTTGTTTAAATTAATGTAAGTTCTAGCAAAAATGAGGAAACAATGTTAAAAAAAAAGCAGCGAAAATTCTGAAGTAGCACTTACTCAAAAAAAAAATCCTTTAAACATGTCATGGGTGCTTCAAGGAAAGATTTCAAGCCTTATACTGTATTTCTGAAAATGTAGGATTACTGACTGATTCAATAAGCAAAAGATAGCACTGCAGGGGAAAAAGAAACTTCACTAAGTATCTTCAAATGTAGGTGCATTTGGACATTACAGATCATCAAGAAAACCAAAATTCGCAAAATGTTATGCTTATCAGTGATAATTCTGCACTAATTTGTGCATTAGTCTTTTCCAGGAATCCATACATTATCTGCCACTGGTTACTGAATAAAAAAAGCAAATCTGTATCAGATTTTGAATACGAAGATTCCTGGGTGTTCAGTCCTGTGAGCAGTTTATTCAGTTTACAGGACACCTTAGTGATGAACCAGAAGCAGGAAATCTGCATAGCTCTCAGTTTCAAGTTGGAGAAAAACATTCACCAAAAAGTATATTTTGTGTAAATGTATCTTTTTGCTTGGGAGATGAAGATTCATATGTTATCCCTGCAGGAAATTACTAATGCTATAATAGCTGGTCCAAGTTCCTACCTTGAAATCTCTCAACATCCTCTCAAAAGTTAGGTCGCATTCTTCAAACTGGTGACAGTTTAATGGAAGGTCACAATAATGTAAAACAATCCATCTGTTAATTTCTTGGGCCACGGATGTCTTCTAATAGTTGATAAAGATTCTAATAGCTGAAAGTAAGAGAGTTATCTAGAAATAGATAACTGTTAAGAGCATTATTGGACCATGGAAGTGATTTATCTGAGGATTTTTCTCAGAAATACTTTTAATGTTTTTAAATTGAACTCTTTTATCACTTACTTTTTTTTTTCCCATTTCCTCAGAGTACTACAAGAAAAAATAATCCACTGATAAAAAATACTTTGTATTCCATCATTCAGTATTTGAGAGGACTGAGATCCAGATAACGTACAGTTCAGAATAACATACAATAAACAGGTTAGGTTTTGTTTGACCTTGTAAGAATATTCTTAATTTTTTTTGTTGTTGTTGCTCAGCATTTATTTTGAGCATAAACAACTAGCCTATAACAGTTGTGAATATCAGAAAACAAACAATAATTGTTAAGATGCTATGAAGTTTCGTATTCATCTCAGTGAATACCAAAATTAGTGAGAGAGGCATGAGTATTTTCCAAGTTGAATATTCATCTCCCGTTGTCCAAAGAGATTATTTTGAATGCAGTGGGCTCTCAGAGCGCTGAGTCTCTCTGACTCTCTCAAATAACATTGAGACATATTCTATCATCAGATTTACTCATGATGAAAAGTACCTTCCCATCATGACCTAATTCAGTGTGATTCATTAAACTAGTCATTAACTTATTGTTACTTCTCTGACATGTTCACACTCTATTATTCAAGATTGCAGCTTCCAAATCCCAGTTCCCAAGCACAGTCTCCAGGTTTCCAGCATATAAAGTTGACATTACCCTACTGCCCAGCTCAGGATTTCTATTTATCACCTCTTACACAATGCCAAGGTTAGTGACATAGTGTGAGAAATCCCATTATTTTCTCTTGGAAATCTTTTTAAGCCCTTCTTGTAAATGGTACATTGTGCTATGCAAGAGGAAGATCTCCAGAGGAGAGATAAAACTTCTCTACTTGGACTTCTAACAAAGAGTGGGAACAAACATTGTCAAAAAGAAATGTAATCATAAGGCATATCAGCACCAGCTGTAATGAACACCTGAGACCTTTAAATCCTATAGAATGAAAATAGTTATTTACCTCCTCCAGTAACAATGTGAAAATGGGTCTTTTTCTTGGGACACTAACTTTAATTTGCTTACACCTGGAGCATACTAATTTACCGGGCAATAGTGCAAAGGTGTATCTGGTTCTCCCTTACTTCTTCTCTAGATATACCAGTGCAGAACTGATTATTAAAGGATTATTTTAATTCTTTTTGGTGTGTGAACACCACAGTGAGCTATTAAACTGATGCATTAGTCTGCGGTCTCGGGTTCAGGTAGTTATTTTAACTCTAAGAAAAATGTTAACATTTCTCTGCAGGCACAGTATGATTCTTACTTCATTCACTGTCATAATATTGACTAATGATCCAGAATTTTCTTCCTCCCTCTTATCTGTTTGCCCTAGTTCTGTCACTGACCCTAAAAGACAATACAATAAAAGAAGGACTCACTAATGGCAAGTATACCGTGAATTTTTTTTTTTTTTTTAATTTTGTTCTCTCACACTCATTCAACTTAAATGTTGTTACTTCAAATTCATGTAGTGTGAGGAGAATTTAGCTTATTCTTTTCTCCTTGAGCTTTAGCCTTGCTACTTTTTGAGTATTAGAGAAATAGAAATAAGCAAAGTGAATATCTAAAGAATTCCTTCTTATTTGTCTTATTATTGATTGCATGTAAAACATGAAAATTGCTATTATTTCTAGACTGAGAAATAAGCACCTCAGAAATAGTGTGTGCCATGAAGATGGGATCCAGAACCAAGTATTTATGACAATAAGCACAGATCAGATGCTCTCTAAGAGGATATCTGGAATTTCCTCCTCTACTAAGAGGAAAATGATACTAAATTTATTTACCTGTCAATTATTTGTCCATCACATGCCATTGCAAGGGGAATTGAAAGGAATCTCCAAAACTGTGCAGTCTTTTGGAGATGAAGGAGATAAGCTTAATGTTCCTGTTGGTTCTTCATTATTCTATTTGAGTTGCACATGGCCTTTAACTTTTTTGAGTACATTTTTGTTAGCAGGAGATAAGTGAAAGAAGGAGGTCAGAATCAGAAATGAGATGGGAGAAGACAGAAAAGAAGAGGAAAAAAGAAAAAGGAAAGAAGAAAGGAGTGATGAAAGCATAAGGTAGTGTGAGACAGAAGTAACAAATCTAGACAAAATGATGTGAGCTGGAGCAAATAATGGAGCCAATGCCAGAAAAAGTGTTCAGTCTGAAAACTGTACATAACATGGATAGAATTAATATCCTTACAGGTGGTTATCTGTAAGGCGACTGAATTGCTTTTCTAGTGTTAACATTTGCATATCTTAGAGTATCTCTTAGTTCTTCCTTGCTTTATAAGATTGTGTACTCTCATTTTAACAGAGGGAGAATGAAAAACACAACAGAAGAATGTGTATCGGGTGTGCACTGGATCTGGAGCTAAGGATGCATGGCAATAATCTGACGACTGATGATTTCCAGATGGTCAAATAAGGACCATGAAGTCAACCTTGAGCACAACATCTTTAACTTAGTTCCAACAGGTTACTGAGCTTGCTGATTTCAAACTCACTTTGGTGGATTTTACTGTACAGATCACATTGAAAAATGAATTTCAGGCCAACTCTGGAGAAAACTGACAAGGATTTAAGATCATATGCATTTTGAGTCATAAAGATAGAATTTACTCTAGACATTCTTGTATTTTGCATCTAACTTAAGACTGTCCAAGCCCAGGAATCATTTTTCTTTCCACTCATTTGAAACATACAAATTCAGCCTTTAAAAATACATCCTATCAGCTATATCCTTGCCTCATCTCACAGGAGTAGAGAGACAAAAATAATATATTAATTAGGGATAAAAGTTTTTTTGAAGGAAACACACTCTTTAAAACTGAACAGAATGCAAATTTCAGACACCTTTATCATTTAGATCATTCTTCAAAAAAATAGGGTTGGTGTAACGAGAACAAGATAATGGGAGTGAAGGCTCAATCAGTGAGCTGTCAGTCAAAGAAACTATAGTTCTGGAACTAACTTTGATCTGATTTAATTTGCTTTAATTTTTATTTTTCTATTGTAGTAGTTATTAGCTTCTATACAGATACACGCCAATGAATGAGGGAGTAGAGTTATGTCTACAGCAAAGAGCTTCCAAAAATGTGGGGAAAAAGAGAATAGTAAGTGCTTGTTCATGCATAAGACCATATTAGAAGAGTAGAAACAGTCTTTAAGAGATGGCACTTATTTTGTTTTCCCTACATGTTATTTTCAATATGTTAGTCATTTTGTTACTGTTGTAAAAGAATGAAAGCTGAAAATGAAAAAGAAAATCAATCTTTTTTTATTTAAGATTAAATTAAATTCACTTCTCAAGTAATGATTTTTATCTTAAAGCTGTGATAACTATCTTGCTGCAGTGATAAGTTTCTCACCTTCTTTTTTTACAAGTTAACTTGAATAATCCCCTCACTTTCAAACCGTTCCTGGTTTACGGTTCTCTAGGCACTTCAGTTAAGCTTGATTATTTGCTTACCATTAATAGAGACAGCATCACTTCAGAGATTGTAAATAGATTTTACTGAAGAATTAAATTCTTCAGATCTACTATCCCTTTTAGATTCTTTTTCATGCAACTGCTATCCAAGTTCGATGCCTTTCTGATACTTGTATACTGCTTTTATTCTATGATTTTAGATAACACAAAACTCAATAGAGTACAAAGATGAAAATGAGGAAAATTTTATTTAGAAATGCATCAGTGCAGTTTGTAGATGGTGAATTAAGACTTTTAAGCATCTAATTCCAGAAGGATCAAGAAAACCTCCTTAATAAAGAATTTAGTCTTTTATTCCGTTGTATTGCATATAGTTTATCTGACTTCTGACTCCTTTAAAACTTTTTTTTAAGGCTTGGTTGAGATTTTACATCTGCAGGCTACAAGAATATTTCAATTTAAAAATCCATTCTAAAAATGTTAAGTAATCATTCTTTGTTCAAGAAAACTTACTGAAAAAGATAGCTAATGTGAAAACAATGAAGTAGCGGGAGGAAGGTGATTTACAAAGCAAACTAGCAATGATTTAAGAAACACAAGATGGGTGTGTGTATCACAGTTCAGTGATATACCCAAGGTAGTTCTAAATGAGCTCTAAATGAGGTGCCAGGAGCAGTACAGACCAGGATAAATTTATTCTGTTGACAGTAGCTAACAGTGCATTGCAGATATGACCAAAAATGAAAAGAGAAAAGAGAGGAGAAAATAGATGTACAGTTCTCTCTTTAAATGTCCAGAAGTTTAAAACTGCTCAAAATACATAATATTTTATTTCCCTTAAAATATGATTTACTCATGAGATTTCAGCATATCTGTTCAGTGCAATGCAAGTGGTCTTTTCTTTCTTAGTTTCAGTGAGAAAGGGGAATGACAATCTCATGGTGAAAAGATAGTGAAGAATATAGCATATACAAATATATATCACTCATAAATAATTTGAGTGCATGTTCTTATATTCCTATTTTGTCCTCTCCTTTCAGAAATCCCCCAAAATGAAAACATTTAATCCAATAGGAGTTTAAAATACAGTGAGGAAAATGGAGAGGCACAAAAGAAGTAGGGGAATCAATTTATAATGCATTTAACAAGAATAAACTTTAGGAAGGCACTTTTAGATTTTTTCTAATAAATGTATATTAAGAAAAACTATATTTATATATAATGTAAAATAGTTTTATTTTGAAGTAATAAAAAAGAAAGAAAATATTGTGGACTCATAAGGTTCATCACAGAAAGGACCAAATACATCTCTACTATGTGTATAATCTCTTGTTCCTTCACACATTTTTCTATAGCAATGTTTGCTCTTTGATTATATATTCTATATATTCTTCAACATATAACCAATTCTTTAGTCCTGGATCTATTATCAATTCTATTTGCACTTCCTTTCTAAGAAACAGTGCTGTCTGATACCTAGCCTATGTATATTCTATTCAATAAAATGCCATAAAATACCATGCTACTATAGTCCCTCTCTTAATTATTCCTTGCCTCAACCCTTTCTCATTTTACATTTTCTTGCTCCTCAGAATACTTTTTGGGATTTTGTTGTTGATGTGCTGTAACTGTATTTTCAAGTAAATGGTAAACATCAAGTATTTTTCTTTCATGAGAAGTTCAAAAAAAAAAAAACAAAAACCTGAGCAGACAGATCCATGGCACATCACTCTTGGGTCCTCCTCCCAAATTGGTTCCTAAACCCTAAAATCCCATGCTTTGAAAGAGCATTAGCATCTCTGGGCTAACATTAGTCTACATGATAGCTTCCACAGTATCTACCATGAATATCCTGGATTACTTAATTATCATATTAAGATCCTCAGATCATTCCAAGAGATCAAATTAATTTCACTCTACTTCTGTGAACAAGGTTTGACACATTTCTCCACTACTGTTATTATGTGGATAGGGCAGTAATGTCAGTTAATAGTCATAGACTTTCTTTTAGATCAAACATACAAAAAAAAAGGTTTACATTTAAACCCAATCCTTTTTCTTGAAAAAAATATAAAAAAGCTTTTTTTTATTTATTTTGATATATATTGATAATGCTTTCAGAAGTCTAAGCCTTCTCTTTTAAAAAAAACCTAGATATTATATCATCTACTGTCACTAAACTCATGTCACTTCTCACTTGAGGAATACTCTAACATATTATAGGCCATATTTGTTCAGCAACCTTTGTTCATCACAACTGCACAAAATACATATATACATACACATACGCTATACACACACAAATATACAAATATATACAAAACCCAAGACCCATTAGAAACATGCCGCCATAGACTAGAGGGGACAGCACTCATTGGGAAAAATAGGCAATTATGGGTTTCTTGTCTGAGCCTGTTCATCTTTCTTCCCCAGAAGACTGATTACTTAAAGTATAAAGGAAGCTTTGAAGCAAAGATGGAATTTATGAACATTACAAATGCTGAATGTTCTTTCTAGTGCTTCTCCCTCCACCCGCAATTGCTTCTTTTACCTCTTTCCTTATGAGTCATACAATATTTCATTCATAGTAGTAGAAGGAGAAGGAAGAATGGTTCCCCTCCCAACCTCAGTCCACAGTATAACCTGGAAGTAAAAACACCTTCAGGAATATGTAAATTTTAACCCCTTAACCTGAGAACAGTGCTGAATTGTGTTTATAAATGCTATAAATATTGAATAAGTTTTAGTTCTCTGAAAGCTCTGCTGTCAAAGTCAGTTAATTTTTCCCACAAAATGCATATTAAATGTCCTTAGGAGACCTTTGGTACTTAGCTGCTTTTAGGTACATGACAATTGCTGAGCTGTACAGTTTGGGGCACCTGAAAGAAGAAGTCGCACTATGCTCTGGGGAAGTTTTAGTCAAAGGGCAATCACCTATGAGGCTTAAACAACTCCAGGATCACACTTTTTTATTATTAATATTGTTATTTTGAATTTCCCTCTGTAAAATCTGCCTGTATCCTTGATCTTATATGGTCTTCCTGTCCTTGAGATACATAGATCTAACATTTTACAATTCACTGTAGCTGAGGGGAGAAAAAAAAAAAAGATACAACAGAGAAAGCCTTTGAAGTTTGAGGTGGAAGTGAAAACAAAATAAAAATATGATCTGTTTTTTCAAGGCAAGGCAATACATTATTTTTATTCCCTAACTTAGTAGCAGGTTATTTTGTTTGCCTAAATTGTTCAATCATTCTTTAGAAGTGTCCAGAATTTAGCCTGTTTCTTCTCCCTAAAACAAGCAGTCAATTTTAATTAACTAAATGTGCAGGAGTCTTTGGCATTTGTGGAAACTGGGCACACAGCCAATCCCCCAAAGCATCTCTGATCAATTTGCCTGGAAATAAGTAAAGAAAAGGAAGATGCTTTCGTAGAGAGCTTAGAATGATAGTCTGAAATCTCAACAGCTGGAAATGAAATTAATTACACAGTCCTGTGTTTTTTGGTCATCAGTGTAGCACCATTAGCATTCTTGGAACCATTCACATGAGTAAGTATGGGGGGGGGGGCTCTACTGTGGATATACTTTTTCCTGGATAGAAATGGTGGTGTACCAATTCAGCACTAATGCTTTTGTTGAAGTCCAGAATATTTGGAGTACACAGCAATAATAATAATAATGATAATGATAATGATAATATTAATAATAAAAGAACTGTGTTATTTAATTCATGCATGTGTTTTTGTGTATGTTCACATATGCAGCATTTTAAGGGCTTTAGTAGAATAGTGTTTGAGTTGGGAGGGAAAAAATGTAAGGGATTTTGTTTTATACATTTTGGACTAACTCTGTGGAACATCATTAAGGTGGTAGATGTACATTAAATTTTCAAAGAACCAGCATCTTTTATTCTTTTCTTGAATCTAACATATAAAATCTGCAATATGTGCAAACTTTCTTCCTCTTCTGTTATAAAGCAGCATGTGTATGAATCATAAACCAGCATGTGTGTGAATGCAGGTAATTTATTTTACAATTGACTAAACACAGAAATAACAAGGTAACCTTTTAAGATTTAAGTTTCTCAAAAAACTTCACTATTCAATACTCACACTTAACCCATTGCAGCATATTCTAGCCTAAACAAATGGAAGATTGTTCTTTCCCTCCTCAAAAAATAGAAAAGAAAACCACTGACAATGTGCTGTGTACAGAATATTTCTTGCATTACTCAAACCTATTTTAAATAACAAAAAGTTTACAGTATTGTAATTTTAATCAAAGATAAACACTTTTCTGTAGTTCTATTGACTGCTTACTGGAATTTTCTGGACTATTAAAAGTTGTTAAATAAAACAACAACAACACTGTTAAAGCAGATTTGAACAGAATTTTCACCATTAATTTCAATGGCAAGAGTGACAAACCATACTCCCTTAGTGTTTAAACATTTATCTTGATTTTGCAAAATTGCTTTTGAGAAATAGGGTTTTCATCAAGTTAAAAATGAAACAGTTGTGTAATATTAAAGTGAACACAGATTCTCAAGTCCAGTAACATTATTGGGCTCCTTCTGGCCAGGGGGTTTGCTCTTAAAAACTCACTGCAGAGCTGAGAAGAGCTGGGATTCCTGTTCTTTGCTGCAAATTTCTACAGAATCTTCAAATTCCAAAGTCTGACTCTTCTGCCAACATATGCAATCAGGGAGGATATTTTCCACAAATAGCTCTAGCATCTTACCGTTGAAACGAAGCTGGACTGAGCCTAGAAAAATGGATGCAAAACTAGCCTCTCTTTTTTTTAACCCTTGTATCCTTCAACAGTTATAAGCCCTGCATGTTTTAAATCCATACTTCTCTAACTCTGTTACCTGAGCACTTCTTTTACTGTTAAATTTGAAATGTAGAGGCCTAATTTCATTTTTCAACTTTTGTTAAAAAAGTATTATGCGTTTTTCAGTGATTAAACATGTAACGTAAGTTTAAGCCATGCACTGCTTATTTTTCTGTGCATCTCTCCAGGACACATAATACATTCATTGCTATGAAACAGAAAAGAAAAACAAACAAACAAACAAACAACATTGTGGCCAGTTGTGATGCAGTTTCCAATACCTACAGGTAACAACATAAATTATACAGTAGTTCCCATGTGCTCTAAAAGGTCTTTTGTTCTTAAAAAATCAGACTCTAATGACTTTTCTTTCCTGGTCCATGGAATTACCTAAGATTCCAACTGAAGGCAGCAAGATAAATTTTATTGCACCTCCTTATTTATTGCACCTGCTTATTTCATCTCCTATTTAGTCAGCATTCTTCTGATAGCATATACCCACCAAAAATTGCATGTACGTGATGAGGGAAGCCAAATGCTTATTCTGTTTTACAAACTTTGTCCATATTAGAAAAGCTGTCCAATCCTGCTACTTTGTCCTGGATGACTTCAAACTGGAAGATGGAAGGAGAAAAGAGTACTTGTATCAATCATCTGAGAGATAGAGTATACTGGTAAGGTCCCAGAGCACTGCACAGTCAGAGTAAAAGCAGGAATGTCGCCCCCCATCTGTGTCTATAGCTCCCAGAATGTCTTGTTTTATTTCTACATTATGAGAAACTGTGAGCTCTCCAGAGTAGACTATCCTGCAATGTGCATTTCTCATATGCCTTTGAAGATGTTTATAACAGGAACTTCAACATGATTAATTTATATGGAAGCGAGGACCAAAAGTTCCCTAGCATAAATTTGTGCCTCTAAACACGCTGACAGAATCTGCACAACATCACTTGAGTGACACTATAACTGAGCTTCATTTCACTTTTCCTGTTGCTTTTCACATGTTCTCAAGCTGCATTTTCTACTTTGCAGGGGGAAGAAAAGATACTGAAGTGTTCAGGGAGTAACTGATACATACCATGTTCCTCTTCCTATTTAAGAATCATTATGTTTTCTTAGGTGCAAAGTACAAGACAAAGCAAAACAAATGACCCAGCTGTGGCATTCTGTACAACATCTATCAATCTTTTAGTTGTTTTTCTCTACAGGAATGGTGATTCTTTCTTTTATTAGCTACTTTAAGATATTAGCAATTTAGAGAGAATTGTTGTAGAATCCAGTCGGTTGCAACTGCACTTGTAGCCTTTGTTCTCTTTCCATATCACTCACAATTAATTACATCATCTACTGTTATCGTGTCTCTCACTGCCCAACTTATATGCGGCCCTTGGTGACTTCCTGGTTAATACTGAGGGTATAGCCATCTGTCAATACCTGCTACTCAAATACTTTACAATGGGACTGAAGGACAGCAATATAACAAACATGTGACAAATTACTTTGCAGATTCTGGCATTATCATTAGTGTCTGTTTTTCTTGAATTCACCAGACAGCTTTATAATTTTTTGTAGTTCATTTTAATATTAGAACAAAATTCTATGATGCAGTTAAAATGGAGGCTGAAGAAGTTACAGCAGTCTATAAAAAGGTCTTGAAGGCTTTAGAGTAAAGTCCATAGAATTCTTATTAAATTTTCATAGATCTAGACAGCTTTCATAGATGGCTTTGTTGAATATAAACTTCATAGAACTCTCCTCACATCAAAATCAGTTTCCTTGGAACAAAAAAAAATATCCAGAGGCATACTTTCCATTAAACATGACGGTCTGGTCACAGAAGTGACAAGCCTAGGAATAGAGTAATTGTGGTGATAAGAACAGGACAGTAATTTTAATAATTCATTTGAGAAATGTTTTACTTCACATCTGTAGGTGCTGGTCAGCAAAGTAGCCATAACTTGTAAATTAGTGTCACACTTCCAAGGCCAAGTAGGTAATCATAAAAATGTTCTTGTATGACTCCTGAAGGTCATCATGTACAGTGACTCTTTACGTGTTTAATAACATTGATAGTCAAATCTCTTAATAAGACTGAAGCAGAAAAGGAAGCTCTGCAGTTTTATCTATTAGTGTTGAAGAGAAAATGAGTCCTGAATCTTACTCATGAGCAGTCAGGGAATTATAATTCTTTACTCTCCTGCCTGATTTTAACTCAGCCATATGATACAGGTTCAAATAAGTTACTGATACTTGAAAACTTTTCACACGCTGAGATGTTGAAGCCAGTGTTCTATTTCTTTCTATCAGTGAAGTTTTAGCTTCATCATAAAACAAACAATTCAGGAAAGAAAAAAAAAAAGTCATCTGTCATCTATTTCTTACCACAAGGACAAAGTGTTTTTGAAAACATGCAAACAGATCCATGGAGAATGGGGGGCTGTTTCACACCAGTAAAGTTCATTCATTTTATTACATCAGCTTATCATCCTTGATTTCCGGTATAAGCAAGAGAAAATATTTTAGAGCAGAAATAGTTCATGCGACCCAAATCATTTCTGTCTGTAAATGTCTCTTACAGGTTAGTTGTGTACAGATATCCTCAGGAGACCAGCTAACCTAAAATAACCAAAGTACATAGTGTGTCACCTACACACAAGCCACATGCAGAGACAAAACATACAAATATAATTGGGCCTACGAGTCAAACATCTATCTACTTCTACTCTTGTACTACATCAGCATGTTGTTTCAATGCCAAAACAAGCAGATCACTATGGAGTTCTGTGCAGAAATATGAATTATCAAGACTACATCACTCATCAAATGATAAGGATCATTTGCATGATATAGATTATGATCAGTCAGAAATAATCACTGTGAATTATCTGAACTTTCCTTGAATTAATTTCTATAGTCAGTATGGGAAAGTGTCCTGCAGATGAGATTTGAAACAAAATTTAAGATTCTTATTCCATTAATAGATTAGTACAGATTAATATATAGTATTTCAGATATAGTTAATTTAACGTTATTATTTTCTTATATCCTCTTTAAATGTTAAAAATATAGATTCTAGTAGTTTTAATTATTTTGTTCCCAAATCTCTGGCTTTCATAAAATTCTTTATTTGTGTTTAGGCAAACTTTCAGAACTTACATACTTATCAAAACAGACACTTTTTTTTTCTGACTAATTCCATCTCCTACTCTCCAGAATTTCAAAGACATGCAAAAAACTATAGCAAGTATACCATTTTCAACCCTACTTTAAACCTTAATATAGTGCATGCAAGGATATATATTTGTTATTATAAGGCAAGATGGCAAGATAAGGCAAATAATTTGCATATCACTGTTTCTCTTAAAAGGTTAAATATTTATGCAACAAAAAATAATTGCATCACTCTAAAATAATTAACCATTCTGAAGTCAAAATTATATTCACTACATTGCTTCATTCTCTATTCATTTGAATCCATGGCATTCACGCTGAGTTCTAGCATTCTTTGTTTATCTCATGTTTACTAAGGAGTTGAATCTTCCTTCAGAATTAAAGGACTCAGATCTTGCTTCCCATTATTATAATTTTTCACTGAAAATAAGAAAAATAACAAATAAAATAAAATATAGATGAATGTTTTCACCACTCTTCAACAGAAGCCTATTTTCAAGGTAGGCCAGAAGGAGATTTGGCCAGGTTGCAATCCTTGTTGATGGTCATTCCAAATATTATTATGTAAGTAAGTGACATATTTCCTTCACATAATGTTTGAATGCTTGTAGACTGTAAAAATATAATATCTCCCCCTCTCAGTGAAGATGTTGGACTCCAGAGAAATAAATTCAGCCCATTTAATGTCATAATAATACAGATAATACCTAATCAATAACCTTTTTAATTATTATTTTTATAAGGAAGAATTATGTAGAGTCATAACTCAAACCACTATTCACCAAAGTCTTTCTTTTCATAAATATCTTTTATTGGTAGGCACTAATCTCCAATTCATTGAATATACTCTGTAAGTTGAAAAAATATATAGCCTGGCTCATCATATTTAAAGAATGACTAAGACATATTTCCAAAACTGCAAGCTTGAAATATTTAATTACCTTCTTACATATCTAAAATGATTATTTTCTCCTGATAACTCCTTGACTTCTTCTAGAAGTCTTATCTATAGACGTTAATCCTGTAGATTAACTCTTTTTTTCAGTTCTCACTTAAATATCAGTGAAGTTTCAACCCCTACATTGACTTATTTATTCTTCTATTATGATTTTTTCTGTTTTTCTTTTTTTTTTAATAGTGAAACACAGTAGTTTTTTTTGATCTAGTCTTCTGCGACTTCTTAAAACTGTGTTCCAAAAATTTTCCTGTAATTCTACTTTTCTGAAAGGTTTTAGTCCCTGCTTAGAGAACTCATCCTTCTCAGGCCAAAAAAAAAAGGGATAATGACAATAATTAAACTAAGAGACCAAGGCTTTATCACATTTCCTTCCTTTGATCACAAATGCTTTGGTAAGACAACTCTGTAAAGTCCTAAAGAAAATGTCTTGTTCAGTGTAAAAAAATGAGATTAAAAGATAATAAAAATCTTAGAGTCAAAATCTGCAACTTGATGAACTTCAATTATATTAGCTGAAATAATTTTAGTAACTAAGAAGGGCAAATTCTAACTTCCTTTTCATATGTACAATCTCTACACCCTCTTTATTACTCCCTACATTTTCTGTTTACTAAGCCTTTTTCATCCTTACTGGTTTTTCATTCTTACCTATCAGTTCAAATCCTGGTCTTGTTTTAGCGCACTGAGGTCAATTACAAGCTTCTTATGGATAATGACTACTTGAACCAGCACACAGTAATCTAAAAAGTGTAAGCAAATTTTTCAAGTATTTTTATATATACTGAGCATCTCTTCCCTTATGCATCTTTAAATAATTTGTAATTCTGCTTCTTATCAATGTTTCCAGTTACAGTTCTCACAAGCCAGTTAAATTCTCTAAGATTATTTTAGTGTTTGCCCTAATTTCTGTAGAATTATGAAAAAGAAGTATCATTCACCACAGCTTATTCAGTTTAATTGTTGATAATATTCTAGCATAGTTTCATTCTAAAGATGTAAAAGATGCAATTTTATAAGTAACCAGCTTATTTACCTTGCTACATGAAGTAACAAAGTAATCTGGTAGCTGAGTCATTCCATTCCTTCCTATCAAAAAGGAATAAAAGGTTAGCCCCATAGAAGAATTTACTTTGAAATCTAAAACAAGATTAAGATAGAATAAAAGTACAAAAAAGGCAAAATATATCAGATATCGATTTTTAAAGTGATTACTTCATATTGAACTCTGGGTTCCTTGCCATATGGACTAAGATTTTTGTGTTCTCCTTTTCCATTTGCAAAACTGTGAGAACTTCTAATCCTTCTCTGGACTTTCTGGCTGTTGGCACAGGAGCAAGAACAAGAGCAATAGCTGATCACTGGTGGAACATACACATAACTTTTCTGGTACACCCTTCATACTCTGTGCAGAGCACTGGATTCGCTGTGAACTGACAGGTCATTTTAGCACAGAAAATGTGTAAAACAGGTCTGTCGCCATAAGCAGAAAGAGATGCAGAAATATGTATCACCAAAGGGCTGAGGTTGGAAGGGATCTGGAGATTGTCTAGTCCGACTCCCTGCTTAGGCAGTGCACATTGCCCAAAACTGTGTACATTTGGCCTCTGAATAACTCCAAGGAGGAGACTCTCGGGTGCCTCTGTTTCAGTGCTAAGTAACTCTCCAAGGAAATAAATTTTTCCTCATGTTCAAATGGAGCTTCCTGGGTTCCAGTTTGTGTCTGTTACCTCTCATCCTATCACTGGGAACTACTGACCCTTTAGAGGCTTATATACATTAAATAGTATAAAGGTAGTTAAAAACAGTTATTAGTTAATAGGACTTCATTTGCACTCTTTGAACAATATGATTGAATTTCATAATTCTGACATACTGCAGATGTATGTGACCAAACATTTTTCTGTCAAGGAAAGTTTTTAAAAATAATTCTGTTCTGAGGACCTGCCTTGATATATAATTTGAATAATATTTACTGAACATGAACATTAGCCCAAGCATTTTCCAAAATACAGTGCTTCTTACAGATTCTCTCTTTCTGATTCTGGTCATCTTTGACATTAAGAATTTTGCAGCCCAAGATGAACTTCCTGCTTTTCATTTAGTGAGTAAATAGGACTAAATCAGTATGTCTATATACATGTAACATAGAAGATGTATACATAGAAGCTATCTTGCAAAATTAGAAACAATCTAAAAAAACTGAAACATGCTTCTAATTTTCCTTCTAAAATTGATATAAAAATAAGAGTACATCAAATTGAACTTCTACGTAAAAAGTATTATTTTTGTGAAGTAGGAAAAGAAACATAACATTCAGAAGTTCTGAGATTCCAGTAATAAAAACGAAGTCATAAAATCATAGAATCACAGAATGCTTAAGGTTGGAAGAGACCTCTAGAGGTCATCTAGTCCAACCCCCCTGCACACGCAGGGTCTCCTAGAGCACGTGGCACAGGGCTGCATCCAAGCGGGTCTTGAAGATCTCCAGAGAAGGAGACTCCACAGCCTCTCTGGGCAGCCTGTCCCAGTGCTCTGTCACCCTCACTGTCAGGAAAATTTTACCTTAAGTTCCTGTGGAACTTTTGATGCTTCAGTTTGTGGCCATTTCTTCTAGTTCTGTCAGTGGCCACCAGTGAAAAGAGGATGGCCTCATCCTCCTCGCTGCTTCCCTTGAGGTACTTATACACACCGATTAGGTCCGCTGTCAGCCTTCTCTTTTCCAGGTTGAATAAGTCCAGCTCCCTCAGCCTCTCCTCATAGGGCAGATGTTCCAGGTCCCTGATCATCCTCGTGGCCCTGCGCTGGACTCTTTCCAGCAGCTCCACATCCCTCTTGTACTGGGGAGGCCCAGAACTGGACACAGTACTCCAGATGTGGCCTCACTAGGGCTGAATAGAGGAGCAGGATCACATCCCTCGACCTGCTGGAGATGCTCCAGCAGGGCCTTCTTGGCCACAAGGGCACACTGCTTCCTCATGGTCAACCTATCGTCCACCATGACACTCAGGTCCTTCTCATAAGAGCTACCCTCCAGTAGATCGGTCCCCAGCCTGTACAGATGTCTAGAGTTGTTTCTCCCCAGGTGCAGGACTGTGCACTTGACCTTGTTGAATTTCATGAAGTTTCTCACTGCCCAGTTGTTCAGTCTGTCCAGGTCCCTCTGGATGGCAGCACAGCCCTCTGGGAGTCAACTACTCCTCCCAGCTTTGTATCATCAGCAAATTTGCTGAGGGAGCACTCTATGCCTTCATCCAGGTCATTGATGAATAAATTGAACAGGACTGGACCAAGGACTGACCC